>LPNX010252781.1:391755-411755 GCA_001517045.1 Pseudotsuga menziesii
TCTTTAACAACTGCCATTGGCTGGGACACTCCCATGAACTGATTTTTCTCTACTATTTATATATCTTGGCAGCTTCTTGACCAAAAGGATACCATATTGTGCCATATCTCGTAACATAGCAAAATGACGTTATATCTTGTATGAAATTTCTATAAAATTCAAACATGCTGATCTTCCTAGCAGTAATGCCATACGAGGCAAATTCAAAATCAAGATGAAGATACAATAAGCATTTGATCTACAATCATCCAGAATGACAAAAGAAATTCAAATCTATAATATAAGCAAGTGCATCTCACCCGGGTTGTCTGGTAAGCTTGAAGTGAGCATCGGTGAAGCCAATAGAAACGTTGCCTTTATGTCCCTTGTCCTTAACATAAATCTCAAAGTAGTAAAGAAGTTTCCGGACCGGAGCAGGGCAGTTACCCTGTATTGCTCCGACATCGTAGCCATGCTGCGCTTCACCAGTATACTGTGCAGATAGCTTGTCAGTTGATATGACCAGGAAAGGGAAAATGGGGAAGGTATTCAGGTACGTGGGACTTTCTTCCTCCTCCGCTGGAACATCGGGAACCCTCCGCCAACCCATTTGGGACAGGCTTATCCTGTTTAAGCTCCCGCTCACTCCTTCCTCATTGTTCAACATCCTCACAAACGTCTCCCAACAAAATATTAAAGTTTCTTGAAGTCTATCGAACCCTAAGAGCTGAATTTAATTATCAAACCCTAAGAGCTGCAAATTCTTCTCAAACCCTGAGAGCCAAAATTATTCTCGAACCCTGATAACTAATATTCTGCCCCCGTGTTTTATAGCTGCCCAAATGAAATGCAAACATTTGTAAATTATCAAATGAGAGACCAAAATCTTTTGCATTGTCAAATGAAATACCAAATGCCTCTCAGATTTGTGATGCAGAGTACGTCAAATGGAATAAAAGACACACTTTTATTTAAAAAAATAGATTTAGGAATGCAATACAGAAAAGGTTGAAAATATTGAGCAGGCGATAGCAGTAAAATTTACTTACCAACAAATTCGAACAACTTACAAGAACAGAGTTTGGAAGGCCGTTACTGGGCAGGCGAGACAGACAGACACTTCGAATCCATGAATGTAATGCGTCTGATAAGCTTAAAAATAAACGAATCCTTCTGCTTTCGTGCAACGAAGAAGAATTCTATTCTTTTGCCGTGGGCAAAACAAAGTATATACTAGAGGCGGTGGAAAACTTCAGGAAACAGCGGGTAAACCAAAAAACCAACAGGCAAACGCGAAACACGTGGCAACATCCGATTGGTTCCATAGACGAAAATGAACAGTGGTTTTCCGAACTTGTTCGGAGAGAAACGCCTTACGACGTAATAAAATGGTCTATATGAATTCCAAAAAAAAAACCCCTTTTCACACACAAAGAATAGTGTGTGTCATTGCACTCTTCTTGATTTGACTCATAGTCTAGGTCATTGCACGCTTCTTGATTTGACTAATAGTATATGTCATTGCATGCTTCATTTGATTTAGCAATTAGTGGAGTACTATCGTTACTTGACCCCACATTTAGTGGAGTTTAGTGGTAGAAGTCGTGCCGTAGAGGAGCAGTATGGCGCTTGCCTTTTTGTCCAAAATACATTAAGTTGCGTCAGGCATGACCTAGAGGACATCTATGGGGCCACGGCGCATTTCAGCCTTCAGGCATTATGGTGAATATATTGGGGTATCCGGAGCTTTAGATACAATGTGGCTCTCGCGCTGGGCTCTGTAAATTCTGCTGCGTTTCCAAGGATAAACTTGTTACTGGGTGTGCTTTGTTTGGCGTCGTCTTCACCTTAATACCTATGGCGGCGCCGTCGTCGTCCTTATCTATCAATTTTGAGATTCCTGGTTTTCTGAGAGTCTACGAAGACGGAACGGTTAAACGCTTGATCGATCGGGGTACGGTCCCCCCTTCTTCACAGGTGGATCTGCAAGGGGACGTGGCATCCAAAGATGTGGTGATCGATCCTCAAACAGGCGTCTTCGTTCGTCTCTACCTCCCTCGCGGCCTCCAGGTTACGGATGGAAAAGGTCCAAGAGTCCCGGTGCTTGTTTATGTTCACGGAGGAGGTTTCTGCATCGAATCCGCTGCATCGCCAGTTTATCACAGCTATCTTAATAAAGTGACGACAGAGGCCAAGGTGATTTGTGCATCGGTGGAGTACCGGAGAACCCCTGAGCATCGCCTCCCTGCGGCCTATGATGATTGTTTCGCCGTCCTTGAATGGCTCGATCGCCAGGCAGCGGCAGCGGACGGGGTGTCCATGGATCCGTGGCTTCATTCGCACGCAGATTTCAGCAAGGTGTTCGTGGCAGGTGACAGCGCTGGAGGCAATATCGTACACCAGCTGGGAATTCTCGCGAGTGGAAAAAATTGGGATCGCCTGTGTTTCCAAGGGGCCATTCTCGTTCACTCCTTCTTTGACCAAGAAGAACAAATCGGATTCGAAGGGGTCACGCCAGAAGAGGTGGAGGGTATTAACAAGTTGTCGGGTGCAATATGGAGCATCTCTCTTCCCGAAGGGGCGGATAGAGACCACCCTTTTTCCAACCCAGTTGGACCCAGTTCTCCTCCGCTTTCAACTCTGGTGTATGGTCGAATGCTTGTAATTGTGGCAGAAATGGATCTGCTGAGAGTTGCTGATACTTCGTACTACGAAGCTTTGAAGAAGGCGGGCAAAGACGCTGATTTTTTTATGACGGAAGGCGAAGGCCATGTCTTTCATCTCTTGAATCCGGAATCCGAGAATGCTTCCGTCATGTTGAAACGCATTTCGGATTTCATGCATTTCTCCTCTGATCACTGTAGCAATTCAGGGAATCTTTCCGTGTAAGAAACAAATTCGATTTGTAGCTTTTGGTTATTTACAGTTTTCTTAGTGCGGGAATAGCGACGTACGGCTAAAAAGGAAATTGGAAGTTTGTGACATTCTCCTCGCTAGCCAGCACCTCTACCACCTTAAGGAATCCATGAAGTTTAATGTAATAAAATGAATGCCTTGTTTTGATTGTTTTGGCATTTTTATAATTCCATGATTACATGTGAGGTTGTTCTCACCATCCATTTTGTCTAAGTAATTTCAGACTTGCATACCTTGGCATTCTATTAGAAACTTGAGCATTACCTCGTGTGCATTATCTTTGTCTATCCACTTAGTATTCTCAAGGGAGATTTAGATGTTTTTAGAAACCCTAATCACTAGCTATACATTACGTGCATCTTATTGGATTCCTTAATTACCCTCTATGTGTTATTACACTTCATGTTAAGCTTGTGCATTACCTTTGGTGCATATTACCTATGCATTATTATCTTCTACTTGCCCTATGATGTTTTGATATCATTTTTTGTTTTTTCTCACTCAATAGAAAGCCACACCTAGCATGCAAAATTGATGTGTCAAACAAGTTAAGTGCCCTAATTAAGCAAGTGATTAAGTGATTGTTAGTAAAAACACATGTTCGGTAACTGGTGCTTGAAAAGAGAAAAAATATGACATCGCTATTGGTCTCGGATTTCCTAATCATGAATCATGTGTGTATACAGTGGTATCAAATACACTCTCCTTTATATAATTCACATTGCTACTGTTATAGATTGGTATTGAACCGAGTGTGTGAGAACCTCACCGACTAAAGTTTTACCTCATGCAAGCTATTGTATTTGTATTGGATTGTATTCAACTCTAACGCATACAGATTGTATTCATAGTTGTGTTGTATTGGCAAAAGAGAAGTGTTAGGTTTTTAATGGTTATACAAGATCTAAAAACATTTAGCATCATAACATCATAAACATAAGGAATGGATCACTGAAAGAAAGACAAGAGCAGCAACAAAAGAGAACACAAATATTTTCCTTGGGGAAACCACAAGGGAGAAAACCCCGCAAAACTTCCTCAGTATAGAATACAACCAAGACAGTGTAAAACCCCAGCAACAATAATAGTTGCTCATCTTCCACAACAGACTCTCTCTCTCTCTCTCTCTCTCTCTCTCTCTCTCTCTCTCTCCAGCGCAATACTTGAGTGTGTGATCTATAAGAATGAGAGAGGCGCCTCACCTATTTATTTTCTTCAATCAACTTTCCCTCTAACTTAACAGGGCCGATTTCTCTAACTGACTGGGCCCACTTGTCCAACTGGACAACACAAATAAAATTTATTATATTGATACTTGGTTACTATTGTGCCGACTTACAATGGAGGGTTTACCTCATGACTTTTACATGACTAATTTCATCAAGGACATCTCCAAATGGAGGAATAACATCTCCGAAGGAGAATACAACAAAAGTAAAATATAATATCTTCCGAAGTTACAATACTTGAACACTCCCTCTTAACTAGGAAGGTATTCTACATTAACAACAATCATCATCACAACTGTACACTGACTAGTGAATCTCTATATGTCATAGAAAGTTTTGGAACATCATCATTCATCTTCATCATCGCTCTCAGTTGGATAATCTTCTGCAATCTTCAGTATATAAATACTGAATCAACTTCTGTATGTACTCGAGCATATTCTATCATCTTCTGAATTATCTTATCAGTATGAGAATACTGAATCATCTTTTGGGTCTTCTTCTTATAGCATCAATATGTGAATACCGAGTCATCGTCTATCACGTCTGTGTATAAATACTAGATCATCTTTTATGTGGATACTGGATCATCATCTCTCTTATATGAATATTGAATTATCTTCTGGATCATCTTTTGTAGCGTCAATACGTGAATACTAAATCATCTTCTGAATTTTGAACCTTCTTCTGTAACATCGGTATGTGAATACTAAATAATCTTCTGCCACATCAGTATGTGAATATTGAATAATCTTCTGGACCTTCTTCTGTATCATTAGCATGTATGTTAATGAATCTTCTTCTACCACATCAGTAGGTGAATACCGAATAATCTCCTGTAACATCAGTATGTGAATATTGAATCTTCTTCTTCGTCATCAGTATTTGAAACTGAAACATTGTCTGCAACATCAGTATCATCATCTGCAAAATCAATATGTAAATACTGAAACATCAACATCTGCATCATCAGTATGTAAATACTGAAACAACAACAACATCATTAACATGTTAGTGCTAAAGAAACAACATCAATAAATGTTATGTCATCATTTACATTATCAACATAGAGATGCTGAAACATCATCGTCATCATCAACACAAAGTGTTGTGACTTCAATCACATTAACATTATCAGCACATGGTATTGGGACCACAACTATATCAACATCATCAACACAAGGTGTTGTGACTTCAACCATATCAACATTATCAACACAGGGTGTTGAGACCACAATCATATCAAGAACATCAACACAAGGTGTTGGGACCATAACCACAACATCAACATACAAATGCTGAAGCAACATCATTATCAACTTCAGCATATAAATACTGAGCTTGCCACATCAATAGCAATATGAAAAATACTAAACTTTCTACATCAGTATAGGAATATTGAAACCATCTCAACATTCAATTCAATAATCAACAATCATTAGTGTAGTAACACAGAAACTTCAACAATCATCAATCATTAGTGTAACAACATTACAACTAACTCAACAATCATCAGTATAGTAATACTGAAGCACACATATCAACAATCAGTATAACAATACTGAAGCAAACATCTCAGCAATCATCACTATAACAATACTAAAGCAAACATCTTAGCAATCATCAATATAGCAATATTGAAGCAAACATTTCAGCAAACATCTCAGCAACAATCATCAATACTGAAGCAAACATTTCAGCAAAAATCTTAGCAAGCATCAGTATAACAATACTGAAACAATCATCTCAACCATCATCAAAACATCTCACCAACCATCATCAACAATCATCGATAATCAATAGTATGACAATATTGTAGCAATCATCAAAGATCTCAACAATCATCAACAACTAACAATATAGCAATATTGAGGATGTGTATTTTCCCTTCAATGTCTCGGAGCAACATCACAATGAGTTCTCTTGTAGATCCATCTAGGCATTTTGTCTAGCTTACTAACTCTTTCGAGAAACAAGCCTAGTTAGACAGATGGATCTCCCTGGGGACCAAACAAGCCTTGTCTGGCTTACTAACCCTTTCGAGCCAAACAAGCATAGCTAGACATACTAATCCCCCTAGAATTGACAGGCCTTGTCTGGCTTACGAACCCTTTTGTGCCAAACCAGCCTAGCCAGACATACCCTCCTTTATAATGATCTACTCACCACTGCATCCATCATCCATCTACTGTCACTCCCTGTTTCGAGAGAGGTCCTTTCGGACTACACCAAGATTGTCTCGGAAGTATTCATGAGCCAGAGGCTATGTCTGCTACTTGTTCCTCTAAGGGAACATGCTTGAGCTTTACGACTCCCTTTGTTGATGTATTTGTAACTTTGGAAGATATTATGATGTATATTATCATTGTATGTTGTTGTACCCCCATTGGGGATGTGTCTTACCCCTTTATGGGATGTCTAAATTGTGTCTAGACCTTGAGGTACAACCTATGTTGTAATTTGGGGAAATAGTCCCCACTGTAACATCATGTAATATGTAATTGTGGTCTCTCTAGGAGAAGTGGGCCCCATGTGAGATGACATGTAGGCTCAAGTCTTATATGTTCAGTGACTTGAAAGGGTATAAATAGGGAGGCCCTCTCCCTCATTTATACACACCTCACACACTCTCTAAGGCACATGAGAGAGAGAGACAGTCAGAGGAGGAGAGAGAGATAGCTGTTGAACATTTCTTATTACTGCTTTTGATCATCTTACTATTCTGAAGAAGTTTGCGGGGTTTTCTCCTTTATGGTTTCATTGATGAAAATATTTGTGTCTTGTGTAACTTTTATATCTTATGCATTTTTTTTACTTGTTATTCTTTCAGATAAAGATCCTATATAATCTAATCATATCTTAAGAAAATCTAACATGGTATCAGAGCCTCTCTAAAAGAAGGCATTGTGCAACTGCGGGAACTAGGGATTCCTAGTTGAAGGTGTTCTCTCCACAGATCATCAAGCAAGGAGGGTTAGGATAACTTTCCTCACTAGGGTGCATCTATTGGTGGTAGCAGTTTCTGAATCAAATAATTTTTACTATACAGCCGAAATACAACTACAATGGCAGCCAACGCAAATTAGGGTTTCATGCCTGAAACCCCTAGAAGACTGAATTCAGTCATTCTAGAAATTTATTTATAACAAGATATTGGAGAAGGATTAGAAGCTGAAACTATTATAGGACGAAGATAAATTCTTGTTGTACATTGTGTAAACGTTTCAGCCTCAGAGTCGCTATACTTCAGGAGATATGGTTCCTCCAAATCAGGGTTCCAGCCTCCTCCAGAATACAGTCATAAACAAGTGACCTAGGGAGATTTTCTATATCTCGGGATAGGAAGGTACAAATGAAATTTCACAAGATGTTAGAGGTAGGGAATAGACTGTAGTTTCTATGTTACTCTTTTTAAACCCAGAAAATGAAACAATGACACATGGCAGTCTGTACAAGTTCACTATGCTGAACAATACCCAAAATAGTCACCTTGGGAAAATCCAAATAAGTCCCACTTAGAGAATCCATTTCTGATCTAAACTATGGGGTTGGAAAGAAGAATTATCAGGCTATAACAGAGATAATTTTCAAACTTTAAGGATCTAGAACTTTGAATATACAACAGAATAAATATCAGTCATTTTTGTAGAAGAAATTGTAAAACTAGGGCTTCCTGTTCCTGGATCTCCCCTCCACTGTTTTCATAAAAAGGAGTACATTGGACAACTTGCCTTGAAGAGACCCATCTTTCTATCCAATCAGAATTTTGAATTTCCAAGTTTTGAAAATTAGGGTTTCTCTCACAAATCCTAGATCATCCAACTTGGGAACCAGGACGGACACCTCAAATCGGTAAGATCTGAATTTTTTCCATTTACATTTGAGGTTCTCATTTCAAAATGACTAATCACACCAGCTTGATGACAAGCTTGGTGAAGCTGACAACTTCCGAGTATGGAAGTATAGGACCTCCGTGATCCTTGAAGAAATTGACTTGGATCAGTATTTCAATAAGGAAGTTCTAAGAGCCAGAGGGAGATGAGGCTAAGGCTAGAGAAAAGAGAATCATTGTAGATTCTATTAAAGATCATCTCATCCCTCATGTGTCATCCTTGAAGACACCAAAAGGAAGTGTTCGATGCTATGAAGAAGCAATCGATGAAGAACAAGATATTGTTATAACCACCTTGAATGGCCTCCAAAGATCATGGGATTCATTCATTCAAGAAATGTGTGCAAGAAGGAAGTGATTACCTTCAACAAACTCTGGGAAGAGTGCACATAAGAAGAAGGTCGACTCATAATAAGAGAAGAGAAGATGGGAGCAACTAAAGATCAATCTCTCACGATTCAAAGAAGACCCCTCAAGCGATGAGGAATATGAAGGACTCAATTCTTGAAGAACCTCTTATCCATCTTAGCATTTGGATAAGAAATGATGATGTTATGAATGAAGAAGATGATGAAGTTGAAGGTTCAATAAGGAGTCTACCCACGAAACAAATAAATATAAGTATTCAATTTTCATTTCATGGTATTGTTTGGTTATGCATTTGTTTATATTCAGTTGATGTGTTATGCATGTTTGAGTATTTGCATTTATACTCTTGAATTGCACATGATGGGTAAGAATTCAATGATGTTGTACAACATTCCATTACTACTTATCTAGATTGAAACCTCTTTGCTGACATATTAAATGTAGTACAAAATCTTAATAACATTAGGGTAGAATGCATCTAGAAGTTATTGCATGTATACATGATATGGATGAATGTTGTAGCATTGGCTAAAATAGTCGCATGGCTATGTGAAATATATTTGTCACTATTAATATGTTTTGGAAATTATGATATGTTTTTAATCATGCAAATGAACTTGACTTGTAGATCATTCCAAAGAACAAGTAACGACAGTTCAGAAGAGGAACCTGAAGCTTTTCGAGTCAAAGACACCATAACAAAACAAAGAGCTTTCAGAAGAATATAAAGAGAACGGTAGATCCACCTCAAGAGATGAATACCACCTTGGGCACGAGAAAAAATTCAAGATGAAGAATAGTATGACGATACTTCCAAACAAAGAAAGAGGCCTCAGACACACTCCAGTTATGTGACATTGTTGAGTGATATCATTGATGCAGAGCCTTCCAGCTATGAAGAAGTAGACAAGAAGAAATGGAAGGAGACTATGATCAAAGAGTACAAGTTCAAGAAGAATGATGTCTAGGATGCGGTGTCGAGACTTGAAGGGAAGTTTGTAGTGTCTTCCATATGGATCTACAATATCCAACATGGATTAGATGGCAGCATCATGGAATACAAGACAATATTCATAGCACGAGGATTCTCATATAAAGAAGGAATAGACTATGAAGAGACGTTTGCACCAGTGATGAGTCAAGTATACATAGAGCAACCACTGGGAGTTGAGACACATGACATGCAGAATCATGTGTGCAAATTAAAGAAGGCCTTATACAAGATCATAAGGCACCCATGGGATAGAACATACAGTTACATAAGGAGCTTTAAGATCACCTAGAGTGATGAAGATATTAACCTTTGCTACAATATTGAAGATGGAATCCTATAGAGGATGACAAGCTCACAGATGGGTGTGTGAAGAAATTTTCAACAAAGTTCAAGATATAGTATCTTGGTATCCAGTGACCCTAGATGGATACACAAAATATTAGTAGCAGAGGAAGCTACTTGTCACTTCTTTACAGAATGTTTCAATACATAGAGTACGAAAGGCAGAGGGAGAATGATGCTCCGCTTCAGAGGGAGTGACTACAGAAGATCCCGAGGTTTGAAATGGTACGATAGGATGGAAAACTTACTGATGGCTCTAGAATTTACTGAGAGTAAAGTAGATTCCAACCTTTACTTCAAGGTTGAAGGCAGAAGACCAATGATTCCCATGTTATATGTTGATGACTTGTTCCTGAAAGGAAAAAAGGAACTCATTAAATATACAAGAAGGAGACTTGCTGCCGAGTTTAAGATGAAGGAATTGGGTATGATGCACTATTTTCTAGGCATGGAGATGTGACAAAGTGCGGATGGAATCTCCCTTGGACAAGGGAAGTATGCAGTGGATATCCTGAAGAGGTTCGGGATGATGGACTACAAGGCCATGGCCACACCTATGGCATCGAACCTGAAGTTATTGAGTGATGCTTCATCAGAGACTATTGATGCCACGATGTATCATCAGATGATTTGTTTATTGATGTTCCTAGTGAATACAAGACCAGAAACATGCTTTGCTGTGAACGACCTGAGCCAGTTCCTGAAGTATCCAAGACATTCTCACCTAGATGCAAAGCATGTAGTGAGGTACTTGAAGGGTATAGTTGAGTATGGGCTCAAGTATGATACGAATCAAAGGACTAACCTGCATGGTTATGTTGATTCGGATTGGTAGTTCCATTGAGATGAAGAGAACCTTGGGTTGCTTCTTTAGTTTGAGATCCAGTATGGGCTACTGGTTTGGCAGGATGCAATCATGCATGGCGCTGAGTATAGCCGAGGGAAAATATGTTGCCACTTGCTTGGGTATTTGTGAGTTAGTATGTTTCTTTTGAAAGCTACTATTTGATTTGATTGATCTGAATTGCATTTTTGTATGATGTAGAGAGGATCAATGAAGCTCCAGTACATGGTCCAGATCGATATCTCTCGAAAGAGGGAGTGATGAGTTCTAGCATAGCCGGTGAGACAAGTTGTCTGAGCATAAAATCCTGGCAAAGATCGTAGGTTGCTCAGATGTAATCAGTCATGTAGGTTGTCCTCCGATGTAATCAGTATCGACGAAGCTCACATGTTATCCTTGGATGTAATCAGTCCTGATGTGATTCTATGCTAGAAATAGATAGAGTGACGTTTGAATACTTCAGAGAGAAGCTTGGTGTACTTCATATCGAGGTTCCTTCCAAGGGCAATTGACGAGTCTGGAAGATGCAGATACACATAATCCTTTCCAACATGGTGGTAGGTTGGGCCTCCCATGGTCGTTGATGTAATTTCTGAGCCTTTCTGACATGGTGATAGGCTGGGCCTCCCATGGTTGTTGATGTAAGTGCTGAGAGCCTTTCCGACATTATAGCAGGTTGGCCCTCCCATGGTCGTTGATGTAAGTGCCGAGCGTTTATGACATGGTGGTAGGATGGGCATCCCATGGTCATTGATGTAAGTGTTGAGAGCATTTCTAACATGATGGTAGGCTGGGCCTCCCATGGTCATTGATGTAACTACTGATACTTTTCGACATGGTGGCAAGCTGGGCCTTCCATGTTCATTGATGTAAGTCTTGTGTTATGTGTATCTGGGATGTGCTTCATATGAATTTGAGATGATTTGAATATGATGAGGTAATAATAGGGTACACAGGTGTTGGAAGGCATGTAATCAGTCTTAGGATTCTCCTTCAGGTTTTGCAGTGGCATATAATCAGTCTTGGGAGATCCTGCAGGTTTTGTAAGAGACATATAATAAGTCTTGAGATGTACCTACTTGATGGCTTGCTCATAGATATGATGAATACCTGGCAGAGGGCTAGGCCTACATCTAGCATGAAAAAGGGCTGGCACTGTAGATGAAGACTTGGCAGAGGACTAGGTCTACATCCACCATGAAAAAGGGTTGTGACCGTTGATGAATACCTGGAAGAGGACTAGGCCTACATCCAACATGAAAAAGGGATGGCATTGTAGATGAAGACTTGATAGAGGACTAGGCCTACATCCAACATGAAAAATGGCTGGCACCGTAGATGAAGATCTGGAAGTGGACTAGGCCTACATCGAACATGAAAAAGGGCTGGCACTGTAGATGAAGACCTGGCAGAGGATTGGGCCTACATCCAACATGAAAAAGGGCTAGAACTGTATATGAAGACCTAGCATAGGACTAG
Source organism: Pseudotsuga menziesii (assembly GCA_001517045.1). Lineage (NCBI taxonomy): Eukaryota > Viridiplantae > Streptophyta > Pinopsida > Pinales > Pinaceae > Pseudotsuga > Pseudotsuga menziesii. Next base: position 403,800 of record LPNX010252781.1, read on the forward strand.
GCCTACATCTAACATGAAAAAGGGTTGGAACTGTAAATGAAGACCTGGTAGAGGACTAGGCCTACATCCAACATGAAAAAGGGATAGCATTGTAGAAAATTCTAATGACAGATAGTATGGAACGATGATCAAATTATAAGAAGATGATAGAAACAACTATGATGAAGACTCTATGACTCTGTGATGATGATGATGCACTGAAGACCTGACCAGATGTGTTGATAATTGTATAGAGAGAGAATACCTTCCTAGTTAAGAGGTAGTGTTGATGTATTTGTAATTTTGGAAGACATTATGATGTATATTAACATTGTATGTTGTTGTACCCCAATTGGGGATGTGTCTTACCCCTTTACAGGATGTCTAAATTGTGTCTAGACCTTGAGGTACAACCTCCATTGTAAGTCGGACCAATAGTCCCCAATGTAACATCATGTAATATGTAATTATTGTCTCTCTAGGAGAAGTGGACCCCATGTGAGATGACATGTAGGCTCGAGTCTTATATTTGGTCAGTGACTTGAAAGGGTATAAATAGGGAGGCGCTCTCCCTCATTTATACACACCTCACACACTCTCTAAGGCGCATGAGAGAGAGAGAGACAACCAGAGGAGGAGAGAAAGATAGCTGCTGAACACTTCTTATTACTGCTTTTGATCATCTTACTATTCTGAAGAAGTTTTTGGGGTTTTCTCCTTTATGGTTTCCTCGATGAAAATATTTGTGTCTTGTGTATATTTTATATCTTATGCATTTTGTTGTACTTGTTATTCCTTCAGATAAGGATCCTAGATAATCTAATTAGATCTTAAGAAAATCTAACACCCTTTTGCAACTTGTTCTTTAACATTCTCTTCTTGTACATTTGCAACTGCATTGTACATTTACAACTTGAATCATTCTTCTTTTGTGCATCTATAACTACATCATTTTTCTCTTGTACATCCACAACTATATCACATATCCACAACTGTATCGTACATCTGTAACTTCATCATTTCTTCTCTTGTAGGTGATTTCTTATAGTCCTTCCTACAAGTCAAAGACAATTGTTATGATTAGAAACATTTCGTTACATATTCAAAATGACAACTTCCCATGCACATATATATATAATCATGCAACTATTTATGCTAATGCAACTATCATCCTGTTAGATTTTTATCGTTTAATCAATATGATCTAGGATCTTATATAAGAGAATAACATGCAAAACAATAATTACAAGAGACAAGAGACACAAATATTTTTCCTTGGGCAAACCATAAAGGAGAAAACCTTGCCACTTCCGAAGAGATAGAATGAGCACCGATAGCAAAAGTAAAACCCAAAAGTACAAAGATGGTCTCCGACAACAGTTCTCTCTCTCAATTGTGTGAGATAATCCTCTCTCACTCATGCGCTATTGATGAGAGTGTGTGTGTCAAATAGAGAGTCTCACTCTCTATTTATACTTAATTTCCACTTGACATTTACCCTACAGGGCAGAATTCTCTAGGAGAGTCTAATAACCCTAATATAACTCAACTATGGGGTCTAATGCCTTGACTTACAATGGAGGGTTAACCTAAATGAATTTACATTACTTAATTATATTAATGAATGTCCTGATCGGAGGAACAAACATCTCCATCGGGGTACAATGAAATACAATATGAAATATACAAGTGAATACGTTCCAAATTTACAAATACATCAACACTCCCTCTTAACTAGAAAGGTATTCTCTTGACACAGTTCATCAACACAACTCTTCGTCACTGGATCATCATCATCACTGCTGCTGCTATCTTAAGAAAATGGTGCTATCTCTCAAATCCACTCGCCATAGGAATTTCTATAGAGCCATCCCTTTTCCATGCTAGATGTAGGCCTAGCCTCCATGTAGGTCTTCATCATCTATACGAGGAAGCCATCAAGTAGGTACATCCTAGGACTTATTATATGCCTATTGCAAAACCCGCAAGATCTCCCAGGACTAATTATATGCCACTACAAAACCTTAAGGAGCATCCCAGGATTGATTACATGCCTTGAGACACCTGTGTACCCTACTATTACCTCATCATCTTCAGATCATCTCATCATCACATGGAGCAAAACCCAGATACACATAACACAACACTTACAACAACGACCTTGGGAGGACCTATCCTGCCACCATGTCGGAAAGGCTCAACATTTACATCAGCAATGATGGCAGGATCAACCTACCACCATGTCGAAAAAGCTCCAACAGTTACATCAACGACCATGGGAGGACCAACCTGCCACCATGTCGGAAAGGCTCTAGCACTTACATCAATGACCATGGGAGGACCCATAACAGGATTTGAGCCCAAAATCCAACGACAGAATTCGACGTAAAGTACGTTCTTGTCGAATTGCAATGATGAAAAGTATTGTACCTTCTGATTTCTTTAAGCATCGTTGGTATTCTGACTTCCCTCATCCTAGGTTTTTCGATGACACTTTTCGACACTAGTGTGTCAGATTTGCGACACTAGCTCATCGGATTTGTGACACTAGTGTGTCATATTTGCGATGATACTTGAAGGCTGATTCGTCTGATTTGTGACGACCTTAGGGTATTTTTCAAATAATATAAAGACATATTTTAAACATTATAAAGCCATATTTCCAACGATAAGTAGGTTCATATCATTGGATATTCGACGACTGCCAAATTATAAATATGAACATTCTTAAAAATTTCGACATGCTTTCTATAGAATCAACGGATGGTTTGCGGAAATTATTTATTCCTCGACAGACGGTTTGAGGAATTGTTTTATTCTTTGACGACCGATTTGGGGAATTTTTTTTTCTTCGACAGACAGTTTGCGGGAATTTTTTTATTCTTCGACAAACCTTCGTTTGAGAAAATTCCAATGTGTGGAACTTGATTTTTTAAGATTGTTGATAGAAGTTTGTGACAAAATGTCAAATAGCAATATTCTTGATCGAAACGAAGAAAATCGACAATTGCTTGCTAGACTATGGGATGCAACGACACAAAGGGGTGATGGGAAATGTTATTGTCCATGTAGTCAATGCAGGGGATTTAAAAGGAGAAGAATATTGATCACAACATCCACAAAACATTGTAGGGAACATGGACACGCTGAGGGGGGGAATGAATATCGTCCATTTGTAGGTTTACATTATAATTTTTTTTCAATATTTTTTTGCTTTGATAAATGTATGTATTATTTTAATATTTCCTATATTAACTATTGAATATTGATGTATTCATGTATTTACAAAGGAAATACATCCTATGGTATATCGTCTAGAGGAAGTGCTTTTAGAAAAAGTACCAAAGGATCATGGAGCGTCCATGTTTAATGCAGAACAAGTGATTGACCATATTGAAGAAGATTATCATCATACTAATAACGTAGTTGAAGATGATGGTACAAATACATTTATCCATGATTAATTTAATGTTAGAATGGATGATGACGATGGAAATGATAATGAAAATATTGATGAATTTGATGATGTTCACGATATAACTCTTCTCGATAAGGCATACGAACCCCTGTACGAAGGCTCCAAAAAAAATCTTCTCTCTGCTATATTGTTGATAATGAACCTGAAGGTTATTCATGGTCTTTCAAACATATCAATCACATGGCTGCTAAGGTATGTAAAATAATCCATCACATATATACAATCGTGATAAAGTTTATCTTTAATCCTCTAATAATTGTATTGTTAATTCATAATTCAAATTAATATGGATGAAGTGTGTTTCGTTAATATTATTTATATATTATATTAACTCTATTTTATTTTATGTAGCTTGATAGATGAATTTTTGTTACCACCATCAAATATTTTACCTTGCACATATCGAGATTTATCTTCCATCATAATAGAGATTGGAATGCATTATGAAGCAATTCATGCATGGCTCGATGACCATGTTATATATTACAATCAGTATGAATTTGCAACAGAATGTACAGAATGTCATATAAGTAGATATCAGATAGATCAAGTAACAAAAAAGATGTCTCACAAGGTTCTTCATTATATTCCCATCATTACACATTTGCAACGACCGTTCAGGTGCAAAAACATAACGCAATTTATGGATTACCATGCTAGGAACATAAGTCAAGATGATGTCATTCGAATGACTGCAGATGGTTCTGCATTTAGAGGTATGTAGGAAAAGTGGCCTCACTTTAAAGAAGAACCCCGTAATCTTAGGATTTCTTTGGCAACGAATGGTGTTAATCCATTTGCACAGATGAAATCCATTTACACGGTGTGGCCTATTTTTCTTATCAACAATAGCATTCTTCCCTGGTTGTCAATAAAGAGGGAGCACATAATGTTGTCGATGATTATTCCAGTTATTTTGTGTCTACAACGGTTTTATTTCTAATGTAGTTGTGGGATCCCATTTGTCGTATTATGTTTCCTAATGTCATATATATATATATTTTATTTTACTCTTGTGCAATATTTATATATCTTAATGGTCCTTATAATTATATCTTTTATATGTACTTCAAATCAATCAGGTAAGTACCAAGTCAAAGATATGAATGTATATGTCGAACCTCTTATAGACGAGCTACTAAAGTTATGGAATGGCATCACTATGTATGACGTATCTAGACCAATATGACAAAGACAATTTCAATTCCATGCAATGGTTGTATGGACAATACACGATGCCCCAGGGTTAACCCAATTTTGTGGTTTGTATTTTTAAGTTCCACTTTAATTGAATTTAATTATATGAATTAGTTATATATTTTTTATATAATTTTAATTGACATAGATATTCCATATCTATATGTTGTAGGTCTTTAGACAAAGGGTAAATTTGCACAGTGTCCAGTTTGCGGTCCAAAGATCCAATCTCATCGCTCAAAAAGATTAAGAAAGGAGGTTTTTGATGAGTATAGGTATTTTCTCTCTAAGAATCATAGGTATAGAACAATTGAAAAAAATATTTCCAATGGGAAGCAAGAGACTGCATTAAAACCACAGAGAATGACACCTCACCTTTGGAAGATGTAATACAATAGAAATCGTCAAGCTGGTACGTATGGATCATCGTATATGAATTGTATGTATTTTAATTTTTATTGTGAGTTGTTTATTGTAGTGGCCATAATTGATTTCTATAATTTATTTATAAACTAATATTCATGATGTCCTTTGTGATCATGAAGGCATTAATGGGCTTCCACGAGGAATGAAAAGTTATCCTATACAATTCAGCAGGTTGCCCTACTATGAGCACCTACAAATTGCTAATCTGTTTGATACAATGCATATTGGAAAGAATGTGACTGAAACATTATGGTGACTACTAGATCTAAGGAGAGAGAAAGATAAAATTGTGAAAGTTTGCAAAGACATTCAAGAAGGAAACCATGCAATGAAATACATCATTCAATTTCATAGCAAGAGAGACCAAATTAATATAAACTCAATTCCATGGATGTTTACGGAGCAAAAATGTAATGTTGTTAAAGAAGTAATGCGAAAAATTAAATTTCCCACTGGATTTTGTGCAAACTTAAAGAATATCATAACAAAAAAATGTGATTTTGCGGTGTTCAAAATGCATGATTGGCACGTCTCCATCAAGGTAATTATTATTCTTATGTCCATATAATTTTTTTCATTTTATTACATAAATTTGTTTTCTTGTTTGTATACTCTAGTTTAAAAAATGGCGTGGTTTGTATATTGATACAGTATGTTCTACCTTTCTCTATCAATGACAACTTCGACGACAATGTCAAACAAGTTATATATAATCTTGGGAAATACATGAGGTAATAACTATCGATTAGTTTCTTGTGCTTAGTGTTTCTTTAATTTTTTGTATAATTTATATTTTTTTTTGTGCACAAATTCATGTTATGTAATTTAATGTTTTTTTTTTGTTAATTATCATTATTGGTTTGCGTCACTTATAGATGGTTGACATATAAATAAATACATAAAGAAGATATAAAGTATTGGAGGAGAGAAATTCCTCGTCTAATGTGTGAAATGCAGAAGCATCTACCTTCGTCATTTTTCAATGCACAGGAACACTACCTCATACACCAAGTTGAGGAGATTGAATTGTGTGGATCTATGCACTCAAGGTCCATGTGGATGGTTGAGAGGCACTTGGAATTTATCAAGGGTTTGGTGAGACAATGAGCATTTGCCGATGGTTCTATGATGGAAGGATATATGGTATACTAAAACAGGTTGTATGTTAGTGAATATCTTCCTAAGTTAGCAACAAAGCTCAATTTACATCGCATTTGTGATCCAAACTCCAATAAATATTTTGAAGGGGAGTACCTGAAGGGGAAGGGTAGATTGAGGAAGGTGAAAGGCAATTATTAGCTAGTGGATGTTAATTATATCGGACATATTCTAATTGCATATTCAATTTATTGCATCAATTAAGAGAATATACTTTGTTCAAAAAATTTACATATGTCTTGAATTTTAATGTTTATTATCATCATGTAGTTGGTTGAGAGTGGGATGCAATTCATTTATACATCGCAAACAATATTGATTGGATGAAGGTATGGATTGAATGATGCGAACAATCGGGTCATGGAATATCATGGCAAGGTGTGGCTTCTGTAATCATTCCGTGTATTTCTTGTTGTAGGTAAAACACCATAAGTCTATGGTATGCAATTGTTGTAGATATCGTATCAAAAAATTGGATGAAACAAAGAAAACATCAGATTGTAGGATATATGCAGTCTTTTAGGTGATCAATGTTTCATCTAGAAGTGACAAACATCCATAACTCTCCGAAAATCGATACTATGGGTATTTGGAAGATATTCTACAGTGTGACTTTAAATCCTTCAAGGTAGTTCTATTTTTTGTCAAATGGTACATGTTATGATTGAATTAAGGTGATCTCAATAGAACTATTATTGAACATGATAATGGAATTACCATGGTAAATACAAGGTTATTTGAGCCAAGAACAGAGCCTATGTTCTTCCAAGCCAATGTGAACAGGTATTTTACTCAGAGGTTCCAGGTAAAGCGGTTTGGTCATTTGTTGTGAGACATAGTCTAGGGGGAGGATGATAAAGTATAACCTAGACAAAGGTAATGAAGATGGTAATGTGGAATAAGAATATGGTGATGAAGAGCATGATCAACATGAGGTAGATGATCATGATGATCCAATAGAAGATGTCCAAGGATCAGTTGAATCAGATGATGTAGCAGACAATGCCCATGAAGATTATATCGACGATGACATGATGAGTGTAACTCACTTAGATGACGATGATGATATGGCTAATCCTTATAATGTTGAATCTGGATCTAATGATACAGATGATGAATTGGATGAAGAAGATGATGAAATCTATTGAAAGGTAAATATTTAATTAGGCCTATGATTTTATCTTATTTTAAAAAAAGAGTTACTAACATTAATGAGATCATATATTTATAGATAGAAGAACAGACGAGGCTAAAATGATCTTCATCTTCATCATCATCATCATCATCATCTTCATCGTCATCATCATCACCATCATCGTCATCATCATCACCATCATCATGAAGATCATCATCATCATCATCATCATAATCATCATCATCATCATAATCATCTTCATCATCGTCATCATCATCATCATATTCATTATCATCATCATCTTCATCGTCATCATCATCACCATCATCATCATCATCATTAACATAACCATCATCATCATCATCAACATCATCATTGTCATTTTCATCATCATCATCTTCATCGCCATCATCATCACCATCATCATCAATGTCATCATCTTCATTGTCGTCATCATCATCATCATCATCATTGTCACCATCATCATCATCATCATCACCATCATCATCATCATCATCAACATCACCATCTTCATCATCATCTTCATCTTCATCTTCATCATGATCATATTCATCGTCGTCAT
>LPNX010252781.1:416755-558398 GCA_001517045.1 Pseudotsuga menziesii
TTCTCGCACTGTATTCTTTTACTGCTTGAGCTCTTCTGTTCTACTGTCAGTATCCCTCGTGGATGAGTCTGTAGACTCAACCTTCATTATGTTCCTCTACACAGTCTCTACTTGTAAACATACACCTACAAAGTTGCCTGACTTGTTTGGCATTTGCAAACCATCAAAGAGGTATTGTAAACTGCTGCATTTTCTACCAATTAATGTTTTTGCATAGTTTTTTCGAAAAGAGAAACAAGGATTTAACCCTTCGCGTTCTATGAATTCTTTTTACAGGTGACTCCCAAGTTGGCTCCTTGCATTGAGTTTTCGGAACGAAAGGCTGGCTATGAAGGGCCTACCACCAGTAAGATTCATGGCCTCCTCCTTAAGGATATATGGATGCAAGACCAAACATGACCTATGCTGATAAAAGGGTTTTCTTGTAGCGACTGCTATATTAATGGTTAAAGTTTTGTTTACTGTAACACGATGGTCTAAGGACCCTCTCCATTGAAAACTGAGAATTTTGGGGGATAAAAGTTACTACCGTAATTTCCTTACTATTTTTTATTATAGAACGATTCTACAAGAACCTTTTATTTATCTATAATTTATAGTTAAGTCTAGAAACTAAAGCCATGAGGCTCTTACTGTTGATTCAAAATCCTAGGCCAAAGTGTTGAATTTTCAATTCTTTTTACTGTGGGTTGCAAATGATACATTGTGAGAGTATTGATTTTGTATTTGTCTTTCAGTTAACTGTGTAAATTCTAAAACTATGAATAGAAGCGCTATTCGGGAAAACTCATGACTATGCTAATCAAAAGTAATTTTTCTTATCAAATCGATTTATAAGTAACATTAAAAGGTTTTTTATTGTTTTGCTATGCTATTTTTGAAATGTCGACTCCTTATTCATTACGAACAACGTAGATAGGGGATAAGATGATCACTCTTATCCTCCCTTAGTAGTAAGATCCCCCCATATAAGTGACTTAGTTTTTTCCATATGCCCTCCTTGGGGTTCAATTTATTGGGTTTTACAATATCTCTATTCACGTTAGTCAAGTTGGTTGGGGAAAAGAAAGTAAATGAAATGCGTCTTCCTCAAACTTTGACCAGATTGCCGCAAGGGAGGGCGTATGGGTTTGAATGCTCTTCCATGCTGCATATATTTATTATACGCTCCTTGATGTTGTTACTTTGGTAGTTTAACCCAACGACAGAGTCGTGGTTTGCATTGACACAGTGTTGGTTTTGTTGGATTATTGAAAAAATCGTAAACCTATTTGTTACGAATTTTCTTGGCTGCTAATTTCATCATTGTAGAGAACCATTTTCAATATTTTTGAACTAGTGTAAAAAATATACAGTCTAGGGTTATAGTGCAGAAAATGAAAAAAGTGGTAAAACTAACATAGCTAAACCCACTTATACAAGCTGGGAAGAATTTTTTCCTGATTGTGTAGCAATGTTTCAAAGAGCTGGATGGTTTGATTTCTTTCAGAGAATCAATGGCTTTAACCCAATAGTGTCATATGGGTTTGCTCAGGGTTTTGATAAAAACACAGTTTCATTTGACAGCCTTAAATTTGAATTAACCATAGAATTGATAGTAGAATTCATAGGCATAGCAGATGAGGGAGAGTTTTGGCTCAAGAAAATACCCTTCACCTTCAATCCAAAATACTTCATGTTGCCTCAAGTTAGAACCATAGTTTGGGGAAAAGGTGTACATTTAGATAAGTTTAAACCTGAGTGGAGAGAGGCCATTATAATTTTACAAAGCTACATCACATGTGAAGGAATATTTACCATGGTCTTCAAATATCATATCATATTCCTGCAACATTTAAACCAACATTCCAGGATGAACTTACCCTTTTTCTTTTTGAAAAGCCTGCAAAATATGTCAAACATGATAAAAGGGCATAGTGATCATACACATCAATCTGTTTTTCATCATGTGCTAATAAAGCTGATTGTTTGCACTGTCCTTCTAAACAAGAGAAAAACTTGGGATTATTTCTTGTTTTGGTCAAGTTTCCACAATGAAAAAGAGGACCAACCCAAAAAGAGGCAGATGAACAAGAAGTATAGTATGGTGAAAAGGTTAAAGAAAGATGTTATAAATGAACTGGTAAAAGACAATGTTCAGGAGGAATGTTCTACCAAAGAATTCAAAGAGCCTATATGTGAAGAGGTAAGAGAAGTGTTTCATGGTATTCAAGAACAGATTTCAAAGAAAGCATAAGAGAATCACAGAATTGCTACAGATCAGAAAGAGAACCAGAAAGTTGTTACAAATTTGGAAGATGGGAGAAGTTCATTGGAATGAAATCAAAGTTTCACAGATGTACAAGAAGATATAACAGAGGTTCCTATTCCAGTTAAGCTAAAGGATGATAATCTGCAAATTACAAATGAAAAGTTGAAAGGAAAATCTGTTGTAACTGGATTGAAGGTTGATGGTGTGCAATTATCATCTATAAAGTTTTAGGGAAAAACATTCGTAATGTTAGGAGAAATAGAAGCAAGGTAGAGACCAAAAACAAGAGCAAAAAACAGATTGAGACTTAAAATGAAGAAGATTTTAAACCCTAGATTAATGAAGGAGAAAATCACTGTGATTGAAAACTCTTCATCTCATGAAGACATGGAAGAAAAATAATGCCTTAGTTCTCAGCCAGTTCATATTTAGAAGGAACATTCAGTAATTTTGGAGTCATCTATAGGCAGAGATAAGATTGCAGAATAGTCTAAAGATTTCAGCACCAAAAGAGTTAGGTCTCCAGAAGTTCCTGTTAAAGAAGAAGCAGTCAAGAATGAGGAAGATGATGACCTAATTTTCAGGAAAATGAATATCCCATGGTTGTCAGACAAATTTTCTACATTGCAGAAAGGAATGAGCATAGATTCAGAAGCAGATAACTTAAAGAAGACTATGAAGCAATGTAAATACCAGATTGGTTATCTAAATGAGACCAATGAGGGATTGGTTATGGAGAATAGGATACTAAAGGAGGATCTCGGTGACATAAACACACACTACTAGGAATTAATTTTTGTTTCAAATGAAGCTTTAAAAATAAAGAGACAAACTCAAAACCAGTTTGAGAAATTGAACCAAAAAATTCAAAATTTGACCCAGCAAAATGAGAGACTATCAAATAAGATTGAAGATTTGGATGTAGAGAAACAGAGAACTAAAAGGCAGTCACATGCCTTAGAAGGGACTGCATTATTAGATGAGGCATCCAAAAACCTATGCCAGACTACTAGTGACAGGTGTTAGTTTCTTTTTGTAATAGTTAATAGTTTATTTTTGAAAAGACAACGATCTTTGTAACTGTTTCGAAACTTGATCTAAAAGTTAGTTTAGTTAGTTATGTAACTATTTTTTATGAAATAAGGATAAAAGTAGGAAAGGAGACAAAGGTAGGGTTTGAACTTTGACTCAAGGAGAGCTTTTAAGATGTGATATCTTAAGCTAGAACTTATAACTCTTATGTAAGTTGATGACTGTTATTGATTATATACAAACTGATAAGCCTTTTTACCTGTCATGTTGTTTCATTTCTGATCTGGTTGATTTATCAATCTACAATTTCATTTCTTGTTTAAAAGTTTTATTCATGTAAATGTTTGTAGCTTGTGGGTGGAATCAGTATCTCATGTGTAATGTTTATGACTTATTGAGATGTGTTTGATCCCCAGTTTATTAAAATTATTCATGATTTAGTTATGTGTTAGCTTGTTTATGCTTTACCTCCTTGTTGATAAATTTTATAACCAAAACCATTCAAAAACCAATTTCATTTTGTTTCTTTTTGAGATTGTGTTAGCTTGTTCTTGTGGTAGTCTAGTAACAATTTCTAGCACAAAAATCTTTGGCACCATTGCCGGGGATGAAACTGAAGTATATCTTCCCTGGGTTTTTATCATTCAACTGATTTTGAGAAGTGAGAAAAATCAGTAAATCATTTAGAATATTTTTTCACCAAACAGGGTCCACAGTGGCTACCAAAAATGTTGGAACTAGAAGAAACCCTACTTCACTTTTGCATCAAGGTGTCTCTGATCTAGAACATATTTTGAAGGGAGCTAGAAAAATTCAGAAATACCGGTCTTCTACTTCTTTATGTGCTTCTGATCTTTTTGACCTAGTATCACCTTTTTCACATTCAGAGGAGAAAAAAGAAAGTCTTCCATGGTCAATACCTACTTTACCAGTTAACAGCTTCCAAGTTTTTATTGATCCACAGTCCTTTAAAAAAAGAAAAAAACTCAGTCCCCTTAAAAGATCCCTTTGTTTCAATTCAAAGACAGTAAAAGTTCTTTTTAACCAAGTTCCAGTCTAGTAAATAAACCTTTTCCTTCATCAAACCCTAGTAGTTCCAAAATGGCAGGACAATATCCTTTAGATATGATGGATAGAATGGTAGTTGTTAGGTATGCTCCATTAGTCCTTCCTCAGCCATTGAATGCCCTACCTGGAGGGGATTATCAGAAGTATTTACCTAGGTTCAATGGTCAGGGTGAGACAATAGATGAAGAACAGTGGGATGCATTTCTTAGTTATGTAGACAACCAAAACATTGAAGAAAAAGATGTATGGATGAGGATGTTTGTGCAGAGTCTGGATGGGGAAGTTAGGAAGTGGTTCAAGGAACTACCAGAAAATTCAATTACCTTGATAGAGGAGCTACATGATGTATTTATGAGGCAATGGGGTGACACAAAGGACCACACTTATTATATTACATAATTTGGAGCCTTGAGGAAAAAGGATGAAACCATAACATATTTTTCTAAAATATTTAACAAGATGTATGGTAGGATTCCGAAAAAAATCAAACCCTCTGAAACTTCAGCAAAGTTTACTTATTCCAATGCTTTGATCATGAATTCTCTTTACATCTAAGAGAGAGAAAACTAGTTAATTTATTAAACATGCAAGAAGCTGCATTAGAGGTAGAATCCAATATCTTAGCTTCCAATAGACTTAAAGTGAATTCATATCAGCAAACATATGATAGAAAGTGTAAGAAGGAGGTGATTTCAGCACCTTCCACATCATAGTCAACTGATAGAAAAATTGATGAAATGGCTAAGTTAGTAAAAATTTTAACAGCGAAACTAAATAAATTGGAGTTGGAAAAGAATTCAAACAGGCCTGCACAAGAAGGATAAAGAAACCCTAACAATCCTAATCAATTTAGGGGTCAGTTTGCACCTAGATTTATCCCTAAAGAATAAAGAAACAATGATCTACAGAGGGAGAGAAAAGAAAATGAGGATCAAAGAGTTCCCCCTCCTCTGTAGAATAATATGATAGATGAAGATGAAGAGGGTGAAGATGTGCAAGATGAAGATTTAAATCAAGATATGAATTATTTTTGAGAATTATTAGCTGAAGGTTTATTAACAGAAGATGAATATCTGAATTTTGAATTTTTTGATGCAAATGTTTGCCAAACAGAAAGTGATTTGGCTCCTCAATTTTCAGCTGAAATATGTCAATTAGAACCAAGAAGGTCTATTAATTTAAGGTTTTTTCCAAAGAAGGTATCTTAGATTCCAAAGAAGAAAACAGTTTCATCTCCTAAACAGTCATCTAGTCAAGCACAGGATAAGAGAACAGATCAAGGTGAGTCAGATAAGACTGTAGAAATTGAAGAGGTAAACAGGAATGTGCACACATTTAATTTCAAAAATGAATTGTGTAAAATCAAAATTCCAGTCCCCTTTACTGAGTTAATGAAGAATCCATGCTATAGAAATCCAGTTCTCAAGATGATAAGTTCAACTGCTAACTAAATACCCTCATATACTGTGAATTTACAAGAAGAAAATCCTAAAATATTGATTGGTTATGCCTTAGCTAATAAAACTGAAAGTGATTCAAACGCATCTCCACCTTTATATATAACATTGACTATTCATGATTAGATGATTTATAATTGTTTACTTGATTCTAATGCTTCTCACCATTTGATGCCTAAAGCAATCATGGAGGATTTAGGGTTAAGTATCACAAAACCCTATAAGGACTTATATTCATTTGATTCCAGAGTAATTAAATGTTTGGGAGTGATTAAGGATATGGTGGTTAATTTAACACAGTTACCTATGAAAAGTGTCATCATGGATGTGGTGGTGGTAGATATTACTCCTAAATTTGGTATGTTACTTTCAAGATCTTGGGCCAAGAAGGTGGGGGGTACTTTACAAATGGATTTATCATATTCAACAATCCCTATTTTTGGAGGAGAGAATAGGAGATTGTATAGAGAATTACAGTATGCTTGCATTGCCACTGATGACAAGAACCCAACAAATCATCCACTTTATGCTGTAGAAAAAAGGATTTGGCCTCTTGCAAGTTACATTTCAGTGATGACAATACAACTAGTATGTTACAGGTTGAGAAGAAAACACCAGTCAAACGTTCTATTGAACAAAAGGATGAGTTGTGGAAAATTTATTTTGATGGCTCTTCATCCAAAGGAGTAGGAGCAGGTATTGTTTTGGTTTCCCCTGGTGGTGAGTTAATAAGTTTGATGTATAAGTTGGAGTTTATAACTACGAACAATACAGCATAGTATGAGGCATTGATACTGGGTTTAAAGGCTTCAAAATACCTGGGCATTCAACAAATTTCTGTTTATGGCAACTCCGAATTAGTTGTCCAATAGGTAAGGGACAAATATCAAGTAAATCAGCATTTGTTGAAAGTATATAGAAATGATGTCTGGGACATGATTGATAACTTCTTTATAGCATTTAATATTTTATTTATTCCTAGAGATCCTAATCAGACAGCTGATTCACTTGCTTTAGTAGCTACACATTTTAGAATTCTGAAGCAAACTCAGTTAAAGTATCCCATTGAAGTCAGATATAGACCTTTGATACTAGATAATATCAAACAATGAAGGGTTTTTGAAGATGACATAGAAATAAATAAATTTTTGGAATTGACTGGTGCGTTTTCTAATTTGTTGATTATTCAAGATGAGGATGAGGAAGTTGAAGAGGTTGATGAATATTCAGAAAATGAGATTGTTGGACATACAATTATTGAATTGAAGGGTAATTTTATTCCCAAAGGATTGGTCGCCCTCGAAAGAATTTTTTCAAAAGATGATACTCTATTGAAACTAGCAATGCAGTCTTTAGAAGAGAATGTTGTAGATTGTAATATTGGCTCAGAAGAGTAGCCTAGAATGGTGAAGATTTCAAAATCTCTTTTAGATGAGAAAAGAAATAGGTACATTAAATTATTGAAGGAATATGTTGATGTCTTTGCTTGGTCTTATGAGGGCTTAAAAACTTATGACACCAATATTATTCAGCATAAAGTTCCTTTAAATCCTAATGTAAAACCTTTCAGACCGAAATTAAGAAGAATAAATCCTTCTTTATTTCCAGTCATATAGAAGGAGGTTAAAAAATTATTGGATGAAAAAATCATTGTTCCACTTAGATACTCATCATGGGTGGCTAACCTAGTTCTAGTCAGGAAAAAGAATGAAGATATAAGATTATGTGTGGACTTTCGTAATTTAAACAAAGCTTCACTAAAAGACAATTACCCATTACCTAAGATTGAGCAGGTTTTACAGCAAGCAATGGGTGCTCAGAGAATGTTAATGGTGGATGGATTTATGGGGTATAATTAGATTGCTATGCATCCAGATGACAGGGAAAAGACAACTTTCACTACCCCTTGTGGTACCTTCATGTATGATAAGATGCCATTTGGTCTGATGAATGTTGGTGTGACATTTCAAAGAGCTATGGATATAGCCTTTGTTGGGGAAAAGGAAAAATTTGTTGTGATTTATTTGGATGACATTATAGTGTTTTCACAGTCTGATGAAGAACATCTAAAACACCTCAAACAAACCTTTTTGAAGTGCAAGAAATTAGGATTGTCATTAAATCCAAAAAAATATCATTTTGTTGTTTAGGAGGGAAAGATTCTGGGACATTTGGTTTCAGTAGATGGAATAAGAATAGATCCTGAGAGAGTTAAATCCATTTTAAAAATTAGTTTGCCTAGAAGTAAGAAGGATGTTCAGTCATTCATTGGAATTAAGATTAATTTCCTAAGATGGTTTATACCAAATTTTGCTGAAACTATAAAGCAGATAACAGCTATGTTAAGGAAAGATCAAGAGGTGAAATGGAAAGTAGAGGCCAGGACCTCATTTGAGAAGATAAAGAAGACCCTTACAGAAACACCAATGTTGGTGAGTCCAGATTATTCAAAATATTTTCTGAATTTTTCTTTTGCATCACAAGATACAATAGCTGTTGTTTTGTTACAGAAGAATGCAGAAGGACTAGATCAGCCTATTGCTTTCTTTAGTAAGACTCTCAAGGATTCAGAATTGAAGTATAGTACCTTGGAAAAGCAATCATATTCACTAGTTAAGGCATTGAAATTTTTCAGAATTAATATTTTACATTCAAAGATCATTTCCTATGTTCCTAATGCTGCTATAAAAGACATTTTAACTCAGCCAGACTGTCAAAACCCCAAATTTTCTGAAAAATTTAAAATATTTAAATTTGCATATCATTAACATAAATGCAGTTAACAAATAATCTAATTAGTTATGTATTACCACATTCATTATCTGAATTATCTGTTGGTTATGTTTAGCAATATAATAGTTCTTTTAAGTTTACTGACTTGTTTCAATTTGCGACCACAAGGTCAGACAGTCATGCAAAACTGGGCTTACTTAGCTTTCGAGCTAATGCAGAAAGTTTCCTGTTCTTACATACTACAGGTAAGAGGTTTGGGTGCTGCTTGTCGCAATTCTAAAGTATTTAAGTACAAGTTCATTGCAAAACATAAGTTCAGTAAGACAATAATTGCTAGGCTTCTATCAATGTTAAAGAGGTAAATCCATTAAGTATTCTTCTCTTTTTTTTTCGTAGAAGTAGTTTTATGTTTCTTAATGCTTATTGAACTGTCCAATATCTATTATAGTCGTCAGTGTCAAAGAACTTAATTAAAAATACTTACAACTAGAGTAAGAAATAGCAGAGTTATAAAGTCAGTAGTTTACTTTCAAAAGTGCACAAAATATAATTACATCTTAACGTATATTAATAAGGGGTTTACAATTTACTACTACCATTTTCAAGCTACTCCCTGAGAAGGATATAATTATGCTGATGCACCAGATTTTATTTACATTTCTACTGAACCAAAGCATATTAAAGTTTAATTTTAGTCTGATAGATAAAGTACTGAAAACCGGTTTTTATCCTATCCTTTTATATATATATATATATATATAGAAGGACTTACCCTTTTGGACTACTATCCTAAAAAGATTGCACAACATAGAAGCTTTAAGGTCTAATAAATATGTTGGAAAAACTACCATTTAAAAGCTTAATGGCTCCACCCTTATACGATATAATTTCTTGGTTAAGAACATTTATCCCAGGTAAAGCACTCATCAAAAATATTTATTTACTATTCTCTTTTACATGTATTTATCAAACTTAAATAAATATAGCAAGGCCCCTGGGGTTAACATTATTAACATATTACTTGTCATAGTGGAATTATATAACAGCTTAAAAATTGACCATTAGTATATTTTATAATTAAGAATATAGGAGTTGGTTAAATACTTATGTAAGCATTATTCTTACTTACATATGTATTAATGTTTTCCTTCTACAACAATGATATCAAACTGATTCTCATTAAGATTATAATTTGTTGAAAGAAGAATAAATAATCTCCTGGATGGAGAGGCCATGATCAAGACCAATAATATAACTAGTTTAAAGGGCTCTAACTCCAAAGACAAACTTAAAAAACCTTTGCTTCATTTATTCCAGGCTAGTATATAAAGTTAGGTTATTAACTCATTACTCTTGATAGAGTATAACTTATGATCATAAGATTATTGATTAAGAGAAATATTAGGTTATGCAACTAAGTCGTGGTGTTAACTACGCCAATGAAGGACGAAGGGTTATATCTCGGTTGCATTGCAAGACTGATGATATATCATAATGTATTACGATCAATTGCTATAATCTTATGTTTGGTGGTAAGCTCTATGGTAATAATCCATGTATTAACAATTTTCTTTGTTATTATACTCCAATCATAGGTTGACTTCGGCTAGGACTATAGTATAACCTTCGCGACATCCCGAATGATTGACAACATCGTTCCTCATGATCTGTTCCTCGATGACTATGGGAAAATACCCACCGTGAGCAAATAAATTGCATGGGTATGTGTCTTCGTCCTGGCCAAGCATTGCAAGGTTAAAAGGGTCCTTTCCAACCCTAATTCATTAGTCTTCCCTCACCTTCGGGCACTCATCAATCTGCTACGAAGAACTTGGTTACTCTGTCACCTGAGTGGGCTGCTACTGTCTTCGGCTTTCTCCTCCCTGGTTAGTTTTCCCAATGAACAAAATGAAGGCCGTGCCAAAGTATTTCTGTTTGCCTGCGTTATTTGTTCTCCTTTTTGAATCTCGTTGCCTTACCAGCTTGAACCCGAACCCTTGACTATAACCTCCCTCACCCTTCTCCTTTAGTTTAACAATACGGGAGTAGTTCCTCCTGTTGGAGTGTTGTGGCTTGAGTTTCACCGTTTACTGTGTGCTGTTGGAAAAGAGTAACGGCACGGCTTAGGGTTTTAACCTGCCAGCTGAAAGATTGGGGGTTCTTTGCTGTCAGTGATTGATGGAGTATTGTAACGTCGTTCCCTTGTAGCTGAATGACAGACTTCTTACTCGAGCTGGTCACTGGTCGCTGCATTGATGGTTAACGGCTTGGGAGTACTAAGGTAAGAATATCATTCGTTTTCCTTAATGTTATCGTAACTTTCCTTATTTATAAAACTATTCTTATTTACCAAATATTATTTAACAGTAAGGTGTGATAACCGTGCAGGTGCGACTCGTCTCTCTTCTGTGGCTGCGCAGCGAGTACAAGGTTGCAGCGACATGCATGCCACGGTAAGCCCTGGACTTTCCATGGTTGTTCTACCTTGTGCAAACCCTTATGGAGTATTAAGGGTTGGTCGTTGTGGCCTGATAGACCCTCATGGGTTTTGGTTGTTTGGTTAATTACTTCGTTATTTTTATGGTTTGTTAAGACCCTCGCTTACCGCAGGGTTTTTCGGCTTCTGCCATGAATGTACATTTTGTTTTTGTATTAAAAAAAAACTGCGTTTAAAGTAAAGGAACAGGCTGTAAAAACCTTCCTGTGTAAATTTATAATACGACCGTGAGCCAAGAATACTAAACTGGGTTTTACAGTTATTAACTTTGTATATTTTGGGATGTATAGGGTTTTTACCCTAAAACCATTACAATAGATGTTAATACCATTTTCCTTTCTATATTCCTGGTTTATGTTATAGCACTGAAATTTGCATACCTGTTTATATTATAGCTGAATAATGAGGCTTGGCAACAACATAATGTTTACAACATTTATTTATTTTTTTATAATATACCTCTGTTCAATTATGAGGTTGTAGTTGTTTAAATTTTTAGTTAAGCTTAATAAACTGAGCATTCTGCCATTCGATTATTACTTACTATTTAATTATGCACTTGATTTTTACTATTGATAATTTCTTTTATAAAATTACTGTCAGGGTTTCTGTACCTGATTTATACATTGACTTGCTCGTTATTAATAGATTGTTAAGTATTAACATAGTTATACCCTTCAATTATATAGGGTCTTTATATTTTGTCTTACTTTATCTCAATAATGTTCCTTAAGTACTGCCAAGTTACCTTGTAATACAGAAAGTATATTTAGTTCCAATTTGTAATTAAAGAAATAAGAACGTTACCTTAAATTAAAAACAGTGATATTCCTATAATGTATAAAATAAAAAGTATATTATTACAATTATAACATGGATGTTATCTTTCTTGAGAATACTAATACTTCTGTATTAATATCCTTAGTTTATTTTATAAGTTCGTAGGAAGACAGTATTCTGTTGTTTATTTTTGGTGCCTAATTATGTTACTACTATATAAAATTCTTTAAGGTTTAGTTTGTCTTATTACTTATGATATTTATATATACAAAAGAAAACCAGTAACATTATCTAAGAACTATCCCTTAAACATATACAGTAGCATTCGTTTACAATTTATGAAAGATAGATTAATAGTTCTAAATATTGTTCTAGCTTCGTTCAAATAAGAAGCAAGAAAAGAAAGGAATGATTACATTATTCATCGTACATAAAATTTAATCAGTTTATTTTGACACTCGAATGTAGTCAATCTTATCTAACCTTACTTTTAGTTCTGTTATTAAACATATAATACTTAAATGATTTTAAATTAGAAGAAAGAAGCTGTAAGGTTAAAACAGTAGATAAATCTAATCTAACCCTACTCCAGTGCGACGATTAAAATCTTCCATTTGTTTAAATAAATAAACTACTGAAAATAAATACTGTACAAATAAATAGTTTTATCTTGAACCTATACTACTGTTAGTAAAATATCTCTTCTAATAATGGATACAGAAACAATCTACTATTCTTCCATCTCATCATACCATCTTATTTAATTTTACCCCTGTGCTGGAGTACGGTCTGGTAAACCCAGATGTGGAAAAACACAGTGGGTCTTTATTTTTCATCAAAGGATTCTATTACTGATAAACTAAAGCATTTACATCACTAAACCAGCTAAATCTTATATCATAACCTACAAACATATCATTTAACCATTCACAGTTATTAAAACAAAGATAGTTAAGTGACAGAACCTGTTTGATCTTTGGACAACAACAGCAATGGGAGGCCGTTCCTCCCTACCAACTCCTGGAGAGCGCTCAAACAGCGACTCCTCAGAACCCTCGAGCTTGCTCTGGTCTCCCTGGCTGGAACTAGGTGCAGCAATAGTCAAATACCAGTCTTCAAAACTCAGTATCAAATCTGAACTTATCAGTAAGTTCTCCCAGCTAACAAGCTGTAATAAACCAAGTTACTGCAACATTCCTCTCAAACAACTTCCTTACTGTTTTTCCCTTTTTCCCAAATGAAATTCCTGAATAGCATTTCCCTGAATGATTATTCTCTAGAAAATATCTGAGCAACCTTAGCTCTATTCATTGGGTACTTTTAAAAGATTGCCTAGGTCTTTTCGAGTTAGTTGTCATTTAACGAGCCACCTGCTTTGATCCCACTTTCTTGGGGGATCATGACCCCAAATATAGGGAAGCTTCCACCTGCAACTTAGGAATTTTTTGAGGATGCTGCCACTTGTCTTTTTCCCTCCACCTAGTTCCATCCACCAGTTTGACCAGTAACCTCTTTTTAACAGCTCTCCCATGTTGTTGTCTCCACAATTTATTTATTAATAATAAAATATTCTGAATTACATTCCACTTCTGTTGACTCTGCTGAGTCATCAGTTCCTACTTAGCATTAAATTTAACATAATGTCTCAGGAATATAATTAAAACAATTAACATTATTTTAAAAAATTGGGGTATGTGACACAGACTCTGAAGGAAAAAGGGGAAAGTGGAGTGTAAAGATTATGGAGTATGATGTGGAAATCAATCCTACTAAGCTAATGAAGGGACGAGATTTAGAAAAAATGTTGGTTGACTCAAATTGTGAATTTCTTGGTCTTCATTTGATGGCAGAGCAATCAGTACAAGAAGAATTGCAAGCAGGGCAAGACAAAGAGCAGATTATGGACAGGTATGCAGACTCAGTATGGTATGCTTACATTGTTCATTTCTTATTGTATTTACAGTGTCCTGAAAATTTAGACAAAAAAGTAGTTAGATCACTAGAATTGAACGCCACTAAATACTGTTTAATAGATCAACAGTTACATTGGAAGGATCCACGAGGAGTATTGCTCAGATGTTTAGACAAGCCAGAGATTGAGGAAGTCATTTCAGAATCACAAGAGGGTGCTTGTGGAGGCCATAAATACTGGAAGGCTATTGCTTATAATATCTTGAGGTCTGTATACTATTGGCCCTCTTTGTTTTTTGATGTAAATCAGCAGGTAAGAGCTTGTGTTCCATGTCAAAAGTTTGTTGGTAAACAAAAACTTGTTTCCTTACCATTGAAGTCCATTGCCGTTAATGGTCCTTTTCAGCAGCGAGGCTTAGATTTTATTGCTGAAATAAATCCTGCTTCTTCTGGTCAACATAGATGGATACTTACAGCCACTGATTTTTTCACAAAATGGGTGGAGGCCATTCCTACAAGGAATGCAACTGATAAGGTGATAATCAATTTTATCCAGGAGAATATTTTAAGTAGATTTGGGTGCTCTAAGAAATTGTTGACTGATAATGCAAAAGCCTTCAAATCTAAATCTATGGTTACCTTCTATGAACAAAATGGAATTGTTCAGAAACATTCTACACCTTATTACCCTCAGGGTAATGGGTTGGCAGAATCAACCAATAAGAACATTATTCAGAGCATTAGAAAACTGTTAAATCGGAATAAAAGGTCATGGGATTCAATGTTGAAATATGCACTTTGGGAAGATAGGATAACTACTAAGAAAGCAATTGGTACTTCTCCATTTCAGTTAGTGTATGGCACTGATGTTGTATTCCCAGTTCAGCTCTGTATTCCAATAATGAAATTCTTTCAAGATAGTTTGGAGGAACCTAATGAGATTCAAAGGAGAATTTTTTCACTTATTGAGTTACAACAGGAATGTGAAGCTGTAGAAGAAAAGGCTCAAATGTACAGAAAGAAAATCAAAGAAATTTTTGACAAGAAGATTAAGGAGAATACCTTTTCTTGTGGAGACATGGTTTTAAGGTCAGATGCTAGAAAGGAACAAAAAGGTAAACATGGTAAATTTGACAATTTGTGGTTTCGTCCTTTCATAATTTCAAAACTGTTGGAGAACAATACCTTCACATTGCAGACTTTGAAAGGTGAGGAATTGTCCAATCCAGTGAATGGACGATTCCTCAAGCACTTTTATAGCCACTGGAGGTAAGAGATTTGTCATTCATTGTATATACCAGTGTGAAAGAGATTGAATAAAGACTCCATAGTCTAATGGAATTTTTGTAGAGTAGTAGACAAGTTTAGTTGAGTGGACAAAAGGCACTGATCCACAGGTTCTTGAAACCTCACAACAAGGATTTCATCCCGCATCAGGAGCCATATGTTATAACAAGATGTTCTTCTTAGTTTATTTGTCTTATTTTTCAAGCATTGATTTACTAGGACTTTATATTTTAAGTTGGGTTTGAGAATTTTTGGCAATCAATACTTTTTGTTTGATTTAATGCTTTAAATGGTTTGATTACTTATTTATTTTAGTTTTAAGGTTTTTTCATTGGGATTATTAGTTAATATATATATATATATATCTTTAAGGTCTCAAAAACTTATAATAAAGTTTATTTCAAACTTTTAGCTTATGACTAACCTTTGTTTTTAAGCCTTGGTTAAAAAATATGCAAAAGGGAGATTCCTGTAGCACAGCGTCAGAAGTCAATGAACAAAGACGCTACAAGAATCTCGAACTTGTGGAATTATGGAAAATAATGGTGGTGCTTTGTAATCAAAAGTAGTGGGAATCATTTAACACCTGTGAGGATGGAATGATATGTGTTTAAAGCTCAGTAATCATTATGACAAGTGTATGAGAGGAGGCAAATATTATTGAGGGGAATCGTGGCTGTTTGAAATCAAAATCGGTGGAAGTTTTTGGACACTTATGATAAGAGAATATTCAAAACCCAGTGATGATTACAATGGGTGTATGAGAAGCTGTAAGGATCGTGGTCATAACTGTTAGATTTTTGTTTGGTAAAGTTATTGAAGGAAGCGGTTGGAGATCATGGCAGTTGCATAGTACAATATTGAAGGTTTTTGAACACTTATCGAAGATATAATGGTGCATATTCAGGAGTTTAGTTCATCATCATGACAGTTGTGTAACCAGGTACTAAAATCATTGACAGAGTCATCGTCTGCATTGAAACGGTGTTGGTTTTGTTGGATTATTGAAAAAATTGTAAACCTATTTGTTACGAATTTACTTGGATGCTAATTTCATCGTTGCAGAGAACCATTTTCAATATTTCTGGACCGGTGTAAAAAATATACAGTCTAGGGTTATAGTGCAGAAAATGAAAAAGTGGTAAAACTAACAGAGCTAAACCCACTTATACACGATGGGAAGAAATTTTTCCTGATTGTGCAGCAATGTTTCAAAGAGCTAGATGGTTTGATTTCTTTCATAAAATCGATGGCTTTAACCCATAAGTGTCATATGGGTTTGCTTAGGGTTTTGATAAAAACATAGTTTCATTTGAAAGCCTTAAATTTGAATTAACCATAGAATTGATAGTAGAAGCCACATGCATAGCAGATGAGGGAGAGTTTTGGCTCAAGAAAATACCCTTCACCTTCAATCCAAAATACTTCCTGTTGCCTCTAGTTAGAACCCTAGATTGGGGAAAAGGTGTACAGTTAGATAAGTTTAAACTTGAGTGGAGAGAGGCCATTATAATTTTACAAATCTACATCACATGTGAAGGAATATTTTCCATGGTCTTCAAATATCATATTAGATTCTTGCAGCATTTAAACCAGCATTTCATGATGAACTTACCCTTTTTCTTTTTGAAAAGCCTGCAAAATATGTCAAACAGGATAAAAGGGCATAATGATCATACAAAGCAATCTATTTTTCATCATGGGATAATAAAGTTGATTGCTTGCATTGTCCTTCAGGAGAAGAGAAAAACTTGGGATTATTTCTTGTTTTGGTCAAGTTTCCACAATGAAAAACAGGACCAACCCAAAAAGAGGCAGATGAACAAGCAGTATAGTTTGGTGAAAAGGTTAAAGAAAGAAGTTATAAATGAACTGGTAAAAGACAATGTTCAAGAGGAATGTTCTATCAAAGAATTCAAAGAGCATGTATGTGAAGAGGTAAGAGAAGTGTTTCATGGTATTCAAGAACAGATTTCAAAGAAAGCATAAGAGAATCACATAATTGCTACAGATCAGAAAGAGAACCAGAAAATTGTTACTAATCAAGAAGATGGGAGAAGTTCATTGGAAAGAAATCAAAGTTTCAAATATGTACAAGAAGATATAATAGAGGTTCTTGTTCCAGTTAAGCTGAAGGCTGATAATATGCAAATTACAAATGAAAAGTTGAAAGGAAAATCTGTTATAACTGGATTGAAGGTTTATGGTGTGTAATTATCAGCTGTAAATTTTCAGGAAAAATCATTTGTAATGTTAGGAGAAACATAAGCAAGGTGGAGACCAAAAACAAGAGCAAAAAACAATTTGAGACTTAACATGAAGAAGATTTTAAACCCTAGATTAATGAAGGAGAAAATCACTGTGATTGAAGACTGTTAATCTCAAGAAGACATGGAAGAAAAAGAATGCCTCATTTCTCAGCTAGTTCATATTCAGAAGGAGCATTCAGTAATTTTGGAGTCATCTACAGGCAGAGATAAGATTGCAGAACAGTCTAAAGATTTCAGCACCAAAAAAGTTGGGTCTCCAGAAGTTCCTGTTAAAGAAGAAGCAGTCAAGAATGAGGAAGATGATGACCTAATTTTTAGGAAAATGAATATCTGATGGCTGTCAGAGAAATTTTCTACATTGCAGGAAGGAATGAGCATAGATTCAAAAGTAGATAACTTAAAGAAGACTGTGAAGCAATGTAAATACCAGATTGGTTATCTAAATGAGACCAATGAGGGATTGGTTATGGAGAATAGGAAACTAAAGGAGGATATCGATGACATAAACACACACTACCAGGAATTAATTGTTGTTTCAAAGGAAGCCTTAAAAAGAAAGAGACAGACTCAAAGCCAGTTTGAGGAATTGAACCCAAAAATTCAAAATTTGACCCAACAGAATGAGAGACTGTCAAAGAAGATTGCATATTTGGAATCAGAGCCACAAAGAACTAAAATTCAGTCACATGCCTTAGAAGGGATTGCATTATTAGCTGGGGAGGCCAAAAAACTATGAAGACTACTAGTGGCAGGTGTCAATTTATTTTTGTAATAGTTAATAGTTTATTTTTGAAAATAAAATGATCTTTGTAACTTTTTCAAAACCTGGCTTAAAATTTAGTTTAGTTAGTTATNGGCAGGGGTCAATTTATTTTTGTAATAGTTAATAGTTTATTTTTGAAAATAAAATGATCTTTGTAACTTTTTCAAAACCTGGCTTAAAATTTAGTTTAGTTAGTTATGTAACTATTTTTTATGAAAGAAGGATAAAAGTAGGAAAGGAGAAAGAGGCAGGGTTCGAATTTTTACTCAAGGAGAGGCTTTTAAACTATGATATCTCAAGCTAGCACTTATAACTCTTAAGTAAGTTGATTATTGTTATTGATTATATACAAACTGATAATCCTTTTTACCTGTCATGTTGTTTCATTTCTGATTTGGTTGATTGCTCAATCTACAATTTCATTTCTTTTTAAAGGTTTTATTCATGTAAATGCTTGTAGCTTGTGGGTGGAATTAGTATCTCATGTGTAATGTTTATGGCTTATTGAGATGTGTTTGATCCCTAGTTTTTTAAACTTGTTCATTATTTAGTTCTTTGTTAGTTTGTTTATGGTTTACCTCCTTGTTGATAAAATTTTAAACCAAAACCATTCAAAAACCAATTTCATTTTGTTTATTTTTGAGATTGTGTTAGCTTGTTCTTGTGGTAGTCTAGAAAGCATTTCTAGCACAAACAATTAACTTAAACCCTCTCTCTCTCAAGGTATGATCTTGTTCCTTGGTGACTTGTTTATTCAAAGACAATTTCTGATTCTAAATGTGTTCAAGTATCAGGAAGGTCTAAACTAATACCTTTTGATACTAAGTTTTGATTATTTTACTGGTCTTGAATTTTCTTTTGTATTATTGTTACTGTGCATCTCAGGGACTAAATTTAGCACAAGGATCATGGAAGAGTGATAAAGTTGAAAGAGATGAAAATTATGTTTAAATTATCGTACTGCTTCGCATCTAGCACAATGTTGTAAAGTTTACTCCTCGATGCATATTTTCCTCTCTAACATGTTAATTGTTTTCTTTGCAATTCTCATGGTTTCATGATTCTTTTATTTCTTTGGTATGGCTATAACAAGTCCATGAGTATCCACATAAATATCATCTTCAATATTTTCCCTATCATTTTTGTCAACAAAATCTTCTTTAGTTTCTCTTATGATCATAAATTACATAATTTTATTGTATTGTAGTGATACATACAAAGTTTGATTGTAGATTCTTGTAGTTTGTAAAGTTGAAGGCCATATTTGTTGGCAAAGGGTTCTGTCAAAAAGAGGGGGTTGATATTGATGATAATTTTTCTCCAATTTCAAGATACTTTTGTATGTGTGGGAAAGAGCCAGGTTTGGTAGGTTGTAGGTGGAGTCTTCCTTATACAAAGGAAGTATAGTTTGAAGATTCTTAAATTTTAAAGTTTAATAGTGGAGAATAGTCTATGTTAATATACCTTTAGATTCATAGGTTTCCAACATATTATTGAAGACCCTAGAAAAGGGCAACTTCAATATGATGAGAGAATATGATTGTTTGATGGAGAGCCCGTCCCTTATTACTTTGAATCCATTTTCCGTTATCCTTTTATGGTTTGAGTCCTTGGAGTTTTAGGAGGTATGACACACTTGTATGAGAGAGGTTCTTATGCATGAGGGCACATCACTCAAGAATACATCAGTAGGTAAGGCGCATTACTCAAGAGTTACACTTTAGTATGTTCTTCCAACTACAATATGTTCTTCCAATTCCTATCATTATGTGGGGTGTTAATTTAGAATTTGTTGTGAATTTGAGGGGGTGGAATAATGTTTTCCATAAAATTATGTTTCCATCCAATGAAATCACATTATTTAGAATTATTAGTATGAATTTTGGAGCCCATCACACATTGAAAGTCTTCTTAGATTAGACGTTGCTTATGGTGATGTCTTCTTTCAAAAATTGGAAGCAATTGTAAAATTATTATCCTTCCTTCACCTCATTATTTCATGCCTTGTAGATCCTTACCAAAAATAAATAAACCCCCCTCCTAGACTACCAAATCCATGAAGACTACCTATACATATCATCCCATCTCTTTGTTTTTAATGGGAATGCCTTAGATAAATTTTCATCATTCACAGAGGAAAAATATAAATTGATGATCGTTCCACGTGAATCTTTTTTCCAAGTAGAGGGATGAGTTTATATTTTGTCCATGTTAATGAGTTGTTCCAATTTTAATTACTAGATAAAAATGATTTGGTAACATCAATTATGACAATCTTGCACAATTAAACTCTAAAATTGAAACTAAATATATATAAATTCAAACCGGCAATAAAATGCAACACGTTGAATTAAGTTATCCTTCACTTCTTTTCTGCAACCCTCTTCCTGGACTATTTTTTTATAGCCTTCTGAGATTTGTACTTAACTTAAACCCTCTCTCTGTGAAGGTATGATCATGTACCTTGGTGATTTGTTTCTTGAAAGACAAGTTTTGATCCTAAATGTGTCTTAGTATCGAGAAGTTCTAAGCCAGTATATTTTGATACTAAGTTCTTAATATTTTACTGGTCTTGAATTTTCTTTTGTATTATTGTTACTGTGCATCTCAGGGACCAACTCTAGCACAAGAATCATGGAAGAGTGCTAAAGTTGAAAGAGATGAAAATTGTGTTTAAATTATCTTACTATTTCTCATCTACCACAATGTTGTAACTTTATTGAGTTGTTATTGTTGTACTATTATGCATTTGGATCACATCATCTAGTTTTGATCTTCTCCTTATACAATGATGATAAAATTATATGAAACAATGAACCTTGAGAGAGATAACAGTTTAAAGTCCTTGATCATGTTGGTAGTATGTGTACAAGGTGTTGGTTTCTTACCCATAGCTAGATTTGTCCTTGGAAGTGGGGATTATTGTGAGGGAATCTAAGTTTTTTACTAAAAGTTATGATACATTCCATATATTTGTTTGTTAATGTGTATTCCTTAGATAAATTTTCATCATTCACAGAGGAAAAATAGAAATTGAGAATTGTTCCACATTAATCCATGTAGAGGGATGAGTGTATTTTTTTCCCATGTTAATGAGCAAAAAAAAGCTTGGAAACAACAATTATGAAAAGCTTGGAAACAATTATGCTATATTGTTGTATAAAACTCTGTTAGCAACAACAATTATGAACAACTTGCACAATTAAACTCTCAAATTGAAACTAAACATATAGCAATTCAAACCAGCAACACAATGCTTACCTTAAACACACTCTCTCTCAAGGTATGATCTCGTTCCTTGGTGACTTGTTTATTGAAATATAAGGTCTGATCCTAAATGTGTCTGAGTAATGGGAAGGTCTAAACCAGTCTCTTTTGATACTATGTTCCGATTATTTTACTGGTCTTGAATTTGCTTTTGTACTATTGTTATTTTGCATCTCAAGGATCAACTTTAGCACAAGGATCATGGAAGAGTGCTAAAGTTAAAATATGTTGATGTATTTGTAACTTCGGAATGTATTCACTTATATATTTCTTATTGTATTTCGTTATACCTCGACGGATATGTTTGTTTCTTTGATCAAGAGAGTCATTAATATAATAAAGTCATGTAAAGTCATTGAGGTTAACCCTCAGTTGTAAGTCGTGGCAATAGTCCCGACAATTGAGTTGAGGTTAACCCTCCATTGTAAGTCAAGGAAATAGTCCTCACAGTTGAGGGATATTAGGGTTATTAGACTCTCCTAGTGAGGTCAGCCCTGTAAGAGTAAAATTCAAGTGGAAAACAAGTATAAATAGAGATTGACACTTTCTATTTGAGACATACACCCACTCAAATATAGCGCATGGGTGAGAGAGGAGGAGCTCACACAAGTGAGAGAGAGAACAACTGTCGGAGATCATCTTTGTGTTTTTGGGTTTTACTTTTGCTATTGGTTCTCATTCTATCTATGAGGAAGTTGCGGGGTTTTCTGCTTTATGGTTTCCCCGAGGAAAACTCTTTGTGTCTCTTGTCTCTTGTGATTATTGTTGTGCATGTTATTCACTGAGATAAGATCCTAGATCATATTGATTAAACGATAAAAATATAACATGGTATCAGAGCTAACATGAGAAGAAGACATTGTGCTTCTGCAGAAGCAAGGGATTCTTATTTTTTGAGTCTATCTCCATAGATCATCAGTAAAAGGAGGCTAGGATAACTCTCCATTAAAGGGTGCATCTTTCTGTCGAAGCAGAATTTAATTCTGGGCATTTTCAATTTTTGACCTGTCACTACTACGACAAATTAGGGATTTTCACAAAAGATAAAATTTTGAGTGATCCCAGCATAGGATTTATCTCCTCCTCAAAATCGAAATTTAGTGACCAAGATCGAAATTTTTGGTTGGGTAGAACTCTGGGAAAGTCAAAGCCTAATTTGAAAAACCCTAAAAGACTAAACCTAGTCATTTTGGTGCATTCTCTATATCTCTAGATTGGAGAAGGATCATGAGACAAAACTTTTACAGAGTGAAGATAAATTCCTGATGTACCTTGTGTAAACATTTCAATCACATATTTTCTATATTCTAGGATATATGATTCCTCCAAATTAGGGTTCCGGCCTCTCCCAAGATTCATCTCTAAACAGGACACCAAATGAAATTTTGCAAGATGTTCCACATAGGGATCTGACTTTACTTTTTGTGGTAAAATTTTCAAACTATGAAGGTGAAATAGTGACATGTGGAGGTCTGTACAAGTTCGTTATGCTGAAGATTCCTGAAATAAGTCACCTTGGGAAAACTCTCATAACTCCCAATTGATGAAACCAATTCTACTCAAACCTGTGGTGTTGGAAAGACGATAGACGACACTACCTTAGTACGAATTTTTAAACATATAGGAGTAGTAATTTCAGAGATACCACAAAAAAAATTTCAGGAAATTCCAAAGAAGAAATTGAAGAAAACTAGGGCATCCGATATTTTGCAATTCTGATCATAGTTTTGAGAAAATGAGTATGCTCCTTAGCTCGCCTTTAGGAGGCACACATTTCAATCCAATCAGATCTAAAATATTCTAGGTTTTGAAAATTAGGGTTTCTATGACAAACGCTATATCATCCATCTCTGGAACCAAGATGGACACCTCAAATCAGAACTCCATGATCCTTGAATAAATTGACCTAGATCAGTATTTCAGTAAGGAAGTTCTAACAGCTAGAGGGAGATGAGGCTAAGGCTAGAGACAAGAGAATCATTATAGATTCTATTAAATATCATCTCAGCCCCCATGTGCCATCTTAGAAGACACAAAAGGAAGTATTCGATGCTATGACAAAGCAATCGAAGAAGAATGAGATATTGTTATAACCGCCTTGAATGGCCTCTTAGGATCATGGGATTCATTCATTCAAGGAACGTGTGCCAGAAGGAAGTGATTACCTTTAGCATACTCTAGGAAGAGTGTACACAAGAAGAAGCTCGACTCATAATAAGAGAAGAGAATATGGTAGTAATTGAAGCTCAAGCTCTCATGATTCAAAGAAGATCCCTCAAGTGATGAGGAATATGAAGGAATCAATTGTTGAAGAAGTTGTTATATTTTTATCATTTAAGCAGAATGATATTAGGATCTTATCTGAGAGAATAACATGCACAAAAATAAACACAAGAGACAAGAGACACAAATAATTTTCCTCAAGGAAACCATAAAGGAGAAAACCCAACAACTTCCTCAGAGACAGAATGAGCACCAATGGCAGCAGTAAAACCTGAAAACATAAAGATGATCTCCAACAGCTTGTTTTCTCTCTCTCACTTGAGAGAGCTTCTCCTCTTTCACTCATGTGCCCCAATGAGTGAGTGTGTGTGTGATAAATAGAGAGGCTCACTCTCTATTTATATTCTTTCATTCACTTAATGTCCACTTCAACATGTCGGACCCAATTATCAATTACTTACTAGGGACAACATCTCTAGGAGAGTCTAATAACCCTAGTGCCCCAAAACTATGGGGACTTTGCCCTCCGATCAACAAGGAGGGTTAACCTTGACACAATTGTGGGGACTATTGCCTCGACTTACAATGGAGGTTTAACCTCAATGACTTTAC
Source organism: Pseudotsuga menziesii (assembly GCA_001517045.1). NCBI lineage: Eukaryota > Viridiplantae > Streptophyta > Pinopsida > Pinales > Pinaceae > Pseudotsuga > Pseudotsuga menziesii. The sequence goes on from LPNX010252781.1 coordinate 440,907, forward strand.
ATGACTTGTTTACTTATTGAATATCTCGATCGGAACATCAGAGCATGACATGACTCAATTACATTATAGATACTTCCCGAAATAAACATCGGGGTACAATACATAAGATATACAAGTGAATACATTTCAAAGTTACAAATACATCAACACTCCCTCTTAACTAGGAAGGTATTCTCTCGACACAATTTATCAACACAAGTCTTCTTCTCTATATCATCTAGATCATCATCAAGTCATCTTCGTCTTCAAGTCATCTTCATCAAGTCTAGATCATCACTGGATCTAGATCATCATTGGAACTGGATCATCACTGGATCTGGATCATCATCAAAACTAGATTATCACTAGATCATCATCAAAGATGGATCATCACTGGATCATCATCATCATCACTGCTTCCACTATCTCAATCAAATGGTGTTATCTCTTCATTCTTATCATCACAGGAAGTTCTATAGAACCACCCCTTTTTCTTGTTGGTTGTAGGCCTAGCCTCCATGTAGGTCCTCATCAGCGCTTATATTTGACCCTAATTCAGAATGGCCCACCCAACAATGACATCTAAACATGGTCAGAAACTCATCGCAAAACATGTCAGAAGGCCCAGCACTTATATCTGACCATAATAGGAAACTCATGACACATCATGTCTGAAAGGCTCTGCACTTACATCTGACCATGATAGGAAAATCATCACACATCATGTCAGAAAGGCTCTCAGTCCCAGACTGAAATTCCTAGTAACTGACCAGGTGCCTCCATTCTCCAAGAGAATGGCCTCTCAACACTTAAGCTGAGATTCAGTCCCAAACTGAAATTCATGGTAACTAACCAAGTACCTCCATTCTCCCAGAGAATGGCATCTCAGCACTTAAGCTAAGCTTCAGTCCTAGACTGAAATTCTTGGTAACTGACCAGGTGCCTCCATTCTCCCAGAGAATGGCATCTCAGCACTTAATCTAAGCTTCAGTCCCAGACTGAAATTCTTGGTAACTAACCAGGTGCCTCCATTCTCCTAGAGAATGGAATGTCAGCACTTAAGCTGAGCTTCAGTACCAGATTGAAATTCCTGGTAATTGACCAGGTGCCTCCATTCAGAGAATGGCATTCAATTCTTATATTTGATCATCTGAGAACACATCTCACAGTCACCTCAGAATGGCTTAGCACTCACATTTGACCATGGAAGGAACCAATCCTCTCACCATGACAAAATGGCTCATCCCTTACATCTGACCATGGAAGGAACCGATCCTCTCACCATGTCATAATGTCTCACAGACTCATCACTTCCCCTTGGAGGGAACCTTGATCTGGAGAACACCAAGCTTCTCCTTGAAGTATTCAAACTTCACTCTTGCCATTTCTAGCATAGAATCACATCAGGGCTTATTATGTCCAAGGATAACCTGCAAGCTTTTCCAGGACCAATTACATCTGAGGACAACCTACAAGACCAATTACATCTGAGCAACCTACGAGCTTCGCTAGGATTTATGCTCAGACAACCTGTCTCACCAGCTATGCTAGAACTCCCTCTTTTGAGAGATCTCGATCTGGATCACAAACTAGAGCTTCACTGCTCCTCTCTGCATCATACAAAAATGCAAGTCAGATCAATCAAATCAAATAGTATTTTTCAAAAGAAACATACTACCTCCCAAATAGCAAGTGGCAACATCTTTTTCCTCAGCTGTACTTAGCACCATGCAGGACTCCATCCTGCCAAACCAAGAGATCACACCTGATCTCATACTAAAGTAGCACCTCGAAGTTCTCTTCCTATCAAAGGCACTTCCTGCCCAATATGAATCCACATAACCCTCCAGGTTAATTTTTTTTTATTCGCCTCATACTTGAGCCCATACTCAACTATACCCTTTAGGTACCTCACTGCATGCTTTGCAACCATCAGGTGAACATGTATCAATGTGTTCACAGCAAAGCAAATATCTGGTCTCATATTTCTTAGGTACATCAAGGAACAAATCATCTAACAATACAATATTGTGGCATCAACCATCTCTGATGAAGAAACACTCAATAGCTTCAGGTTCAATGCCATAGGTGTGGTCATGGCCTTGCAGTCCATCATCCTGAATCTCTTCAGGATCTCTACTGCATACTTCCCTTGTTCGAGGGAGATTCCATCCACATTCTACCACACCTCCATGCCTGGAAAATAGTGCATCATACCCAAGTCTTTCATTTCAAACTCGGTAGCAAGTCTCCTTCTTGCAACTTTAACAAGCCATCGACATATAAAAGAAGTATCACTGGTATTCCGCATTCAACCTTGAAGCAAAGGATGGAATCCACTTTACTCTCAGTAAATCCTAGATTCATTAGTAATATGTCCATCCTGTCGTAGCATGTCTAACCTCAGGATCTTCTGCAGTCACTCCCTATGAAGCGAAGCATCATTCTCCCTCTATCTTTCATACACTATGCACTAAAACATTATGTACCGGAGTGACAAGTAGCTTCCTCTACTTCTAATATTCTATGTATCCATTTAGGGTCACTGGATACCAAGATCCTCTATCTTGAACCTTTTCAAAAGTTCTTGTTGCACCCATCTGTGAGCTTGTCATCCTCTATAGGTTTTCATCTTCAACCTTGTAGCAAAGGTTAAGATATTCATCAAGCTCATCATGTATGTGGTATCCCATGGGTGTCTTCTGAGCTCATACAAGGCCTTCTTTCATTTGCACACGTGATTCTGCCTGTCATGTGTCTTAACTTCTAGTGGCAACAAATTTCTCTTTGTAGTTTATGCCTTCTTTCTGTGAGAGGCCTCGTGCTACATATCTTGCCTTGTATCCCACTATGTTTCCATATAATGCATGATGGAACTACGAACTTCTCTTCAGGCCTCAATACTGCATCTTAGACATTAGTCTTCTTGAACTGGTACACTCCTTCCCTTTCTTCTTAGCTACTTCTTGGAAGGTTCTTCATCAATGATGTCGCTCAACAGTGTTACATAACTGCACTATGTCCGAGATCTCTTCTTTGAAAGTATCGTCATATTATTCTTCATCTTGGAATCTTTATTGAACTGTCGTCACTTGTTCTTCGAAACAAATCTCATCCTTCTTTATTTGTAGGTGATTGTACGCAATCTTTCCTACAAGTCAAATGCATTTGTATGCTCAGAAACATTTCATAAGGCATATTCATAATGGCAAATTCTTATGCATAAATATATGATCATGCAACTATTTTAGCCAATACAACATTCATCCATATCTCATGGAAACTTTCTAGATGCCTTCCATCTCTACCAGGACAACATTGAGATTTTGCACTAATCCAATATGTCAGCAAAGAGGTTTCATTCTAGATAAGTAGCAATGGAGAGTTGTATAGCACCATGAGATACTTACCCATCACATGCATATTAGTAGTATACTGCCATTAATGCAAAAATTCTATCATGCATAATACATCAACTGAATATAAACAAATGCATAACAAAAACAATATCATGAAATGACAATTGAATACTTATAATTATTTGTTTCGTGGGTAGACTCCTTCTTGAGCCTTCAGCTTCATCATCTTCTTCATTCATAATATCACCGTTTCTTATCCAAATGCTAAGATGGATAAGAGGTTCTTCCAGAGTTGAGTTCTTCATATTCCTCATCGCTTGAGGGATCTTCTTTGGATGGTGAGAGCTTGATCTTTAGTTTCTCCCATCTTCTTTTCTGTTATTATGAGTCAAGCTTCTTCTTGTGTGTGCTCTTCCCAGAGTCTTTGAAAGTAATCACTTCCTTCTAGCACACATTCCTTGAATCAATGAATCCCATGATCATGGGAGGCCACTCAAGGTGGTTATCACAACTTCTGCATTCTCCACTTCTTCTTCTATCGCTTCAAGTTGTTCTTTGATTTGAGAGACCCTTGTAAAGTATGACTGTATGGTCTCTGCATTCTAGATCTTCACATTCTTCAACCGGTTTCTTATGGTCATCTTTCGATTTATGTTCTTCCCTTCAAATAGCTTGGTCAAGAAATCAAACATCTATTTCTATCTCTTTAGGGAAGACACTTGTGGTATAAGTATGACTGTATGGTCTCTGCATTCTAGATCTTCACATTCTTCAAGTATGGTCTCTACATTATAGATCTTCACATTCTTCAACTGGTTTCTTATGGTCATATTTCGATTTATGTTCTTCCCTTCAAATAGCTTGGTCAAGAAATCAAACATCTATTTCTGTCTCTTTAGGGAAGACACTTGTGGTATAAGGTGATTCATGATTGAATCGGCAATGATCTTCTTGGCCTTGACCAAGCTCTTCTTATGTAAGGATTTTAGCCTCATCTCCCTCTAGAACTGGAACCTCTCCACTTATGTAGGTGTCCAATTCATTTTCTTTAAGAACGAGTGAGATCCAATACTTCCATGCTTGGAATTTGCCAGTTTCACCAAACTTGTCATCAAGCTGGTGTGACAAGTCATTTAGAAATGAGAACCTCAAATGTAAATAGCAAAAGATTAGATCTTACCGATTTGAGGTGTCCGTCCTGCTTCCGAAGATGGCTGATCTAGGGTTTGTCAGAGAAAGCCTAATTTTCAAAACTTGGAATCTTTTAGATCTAATTGGATATAAAGATAGAAATCTTCAAGGTGAGTTGTCCAATGTACTCATTTTCTGAAAACAGAGGAGGTAAGCTCTCGGAACAGGAAGCCCTAGTTTACCAATTTCTTCTATAGAAATGCTTGATACTATTTCTGCGGTACCTCCAAAATAAATATTCCTCTGTATCTACCATTTTGTATTGAGGTATCCTCATCTGTCCTTGTTCCAACACCATAGGTTTAATCAGAATTGGTTTCACCAATTGGGACTTTTGATCATTTTCCCAAGGTGACTTGTTTCAATATCGTTCAACATAGCGAAGTTGTACAAACTGCCACGTGTCACTATTTCATCTTAGGGGTCTAAAACTTCTACCACAGAAATAAAAATCTATTCCATTTCTATCACATCTTGAGAAATTTCATTTGGACCATGGTATACCGAGATATATCAATTCTCCCCACGTGTCCTATTTAGGGATGAATCCTGGAAGAGGCTGGAACCCTAACTTGGAGGAATCATATCTCCTATAATACAGCGAAATTGAGGCTGAAACTTAGGTATAATGTACATTAGGAATTTACCTTATACCTATGAAATTTTTGGCCCTTGAGACTTCTGCAAGCCCGAGATATAGCAAATGTACCAAAACTTATCATTTTTAGTATTTAAGGTTTTTCCAGCCCGAGGTCAAACTAGGGTTTGACTTTCCCGAAGATACACCCAACCACAAATATCGAGCCAGGTCTCTAAAATTCGATTTTGATGAGGAGACAAATCCTATGCCAGGCTCACCCAAAAATTCTTCTTCTGTAAAAATCCCTAATTTCCCGCACCAAAAACTGAAAATGCTCGGAATCGAATTCTGCTTCGACAGAAAGATGCGCCCTTCAAAGGAGAGTTATCCTAGACTTATTTTTTTGATGGATTATGGACAGAGACCCAAAAATTAAGAAACCCTAGCTTATTCATATTCACAATGTCTTCTTCTAAGGTTAGCTCTGATACCATGTTATATTTTTAGCATTTAAGCAATATGATCTTAGGATCTTATCTGAGAGAATAACATGCACAACAATAGACACAAGAGACAAGAGACACAAGGAATTTTCTTCGGGGAAACCATAAAGGAGAAAACCCCGCAAATTCCTCAGTGATAGAATGAGCACCAATGGCAGTAGTAAAACCCGAAAACATAAATATGATCTCCAACAGCTTGTTCTCTCTCTCTCTCTCACTTGAGAGAGCTTCTCCTCTTTCACTCATGCGCCCCAATGGGTGAGTGTGTGTGTGGTAAATAGAGAGGTTCACTCTCTATTTATATTCTTTCGATCACTTAATGTCCACTTCAAAATGTCATCCCCACTTAACAATTACTTACTAGGGCCGACATCTCTAGGAGAGTCTAATAACCCTAGCGCCCCACAACTGTGGGGACTTTGCCCTCCGATCAACAAAGAGGGTTAACCTTGACACAATTGTGGGGACTATTTCCCTGACTTACAATGGAGGGTTAACCTCAATGACTTTGCGTGACTTGTTTACTTATTGAATCTCCCAATCGGAACATCGGGGCATGACATGACTCAATTACATTATAGATACTTCCCAAAATAAACATCGGGGTACAATACATAAGATATAAAAGTGAATACATTTTGAAGTTACAAATAAATCAACAGAACCTCTTATCCATCTTAACATTTGGATAAGAAATGATGATGTTATGAATGAAGAAGATGATGAAGTTGAAGGCTCAAGAAGGAGTCTATCCAAGAAAAAAATAAAGATAAGTATTTGAATTTTATTTTCCTATATATCTAGTTTTTTATATGACATTGCTTAGTTGTGAAATATGCATGATAGAAAGACAGTATATTGCTAATATGCATGTGATGGGTAAGTATCCCATGGTGATATACAAATCTCCATTTCTACTTATCTAGAATGAAACCTCTTTGCTGATATATTGGATTAGTGCACAATATCAATTATGTCATGGTAGAGATGCAAGGAATCTAGAAAGTTTTTGTGAGATATGGATGAATGTTGTATTGGCTAAAATAGTTGCATGATTATATCATTATGCATAAGAATTTTCCATTATGAATATGCCTTATGAAATTTTTCTAACTATACGACTGGTGCATTTGACTTGTAGGAAATATCGTGTACAATTACCTACAAGAAAAGAAGGATGAGACTTGTTCCAAAGAACAAGTAACGACTATTCAAGATTCACTCCAATAAGCATACATGAAGAGGAACCTGAAGAATTTCAGGTCAAAGACACCATAGCGAAAGAAAGAGATTTAGAAGAATATAAAGAGAACGGTAGATCCAACTCAAAGAGATTAAGACCACCTTGGGCATGAGAAACAATCCAAGATGAAGAATAATATTATGATACTTTCAAAGAAATAAAGAAGGCATTATACAAGCTCAGAAGGAACCCATGGGATAAGACATACATGAGGAGCTTGAAGATCACCTAGAATGATGAAGATATTAACCATTGCTACAAGGTTGAAGATGAAATCCTATAGAGGATGACAAGCTCACAAATGGGTGCAAGAAGAACTTTTGAAAAGGTTCAAGATAGAGGATCTTGGTATCCAGTGATCCTAGATGGATACATAGAATATTAGTAGTAGAGGAAGATACTTGTCACTCCAGTAAAAAATGTTTCAATACATAGAGTACGAAAGGAAGAGTGAGAATGATGCTCTGCTTCAGAGGGAGTGACTGTAGAAGATCCTGAGGTTCAACATGATACAACAAGATAGACAGCTTACCGATGGCTCTATGATTCACTGAGAGTAAAGTGGATTCCAACCTTTGCTTCAAGGTTGAAGGCAAAATACCAGTGATTCTCCTATTATATGACCTATTCCTGACAGTGAAAGAGGAACTCATTAGAGATGCAAGAAGGAGACTTGCTGTCGAGTTTTAGATAAAGGACTTGGGTATGATGCACTACTTTCTAGGCATGGAGGTGTGGCAGAGTGCAGATGGAATATTCCTTGGACAAGGGAAGTATGCAGTGAATATCTTGAAGAGGTTTGATATGATGGACTACAAGGCCATGGCCACACCTATGACATCGAACCTTAAGCTATTGAGCGATGCTTCATCAGATACGATTGATTCCACGATGTATCGTTAGATGATTTGTTCCTTGATGTACCTGACAAATATAAGACCAGATATTTTCTTTGATTTGAACACATCTGATACATGTTCACCTTATTGTTGCAAATCATATTTTGACGTACCTGAAGGGTACAGTTGATTATGGGCTCAGGTATGAAGCAAATCAAAATATTAACCTGGAGGGTTATGTAGATTCAGATTGGACAGGTAATGCTATTGATAGGAAGAGCACTTTTGGGTGCTACTTCAATATGAGATTAGGTATGATCTCTTGGTTGTTATACCAAAATCCTATCACCATCATGTGATAAGACTCTTAACATACCTACTTGCCCTGAATCCCAGCACTTGGAGTGGAAACTCATACCATTTTGTCAATATTTCACAAAAATGCTCAGCACCGCGCTTTCCCCTTTTTTGATGAGTGGTACATGCTTGCACTTCCTATCCCTTGTTATCAAAAAGCGGTGCCATCGCTTATGGCCCTTATTCCATAAGCGTTTCTTACCTGAACCACTCTGTCATTGAAGGAGAAAAGTGGTACCCTGGGTAAAATGGGAAAAAGAGAAGATTATCGAGGCTTCTAGATCATGAGCCCTGTGTCCTCCCTTATCCCTATCATTGTGGGTCAGTTGAGCTCAAGATCCCCCATCATAGGATCTTAGAATCCAACTCATCCAAAAATCTCTCAACCATCCCTATCCATTGAGCCTTATAAATACAAGCTCATATCCATGGTTGAGGGGAGAACTCTTAAGGTATTGTTATGCTATTAGATTGATCACTTGGCCCAAGCCATTTGAGAGTATAGAGAGCAAGTTGGAGCTTATGGGGATGAAATTGTTTGGTTTCATGGAGATGCATGTCTACACTAAGGCTTAATTGGTTGTAAACTTCTCCATTTCATCTTAATGCAAAGCTGATTTCCGTCCCACTTTACTGTTGTTGTTTGATTTCACATGTAAATGTTGTTGGATTCCTTAGTCACTAACATGGATTAGTAGGTTATATTCTGGTAGCTTTGATGTGTTTGCGTGTTTGATCTGATTGTAGGTACATAGGTTTACTATCGAAGCATTACATTCTAGGTATCTACGACGTCCAGGGAGGGTCTTCATCCTTTTTCGTTCATTTGTTCTGAATCTGAACGATTCAAACCAGAGGAACACCCTGCTGCTCGCAGAAGGTGAAATATTCCTGTTAAAAAATCTAGCGACTCCATTGGGGACTTGATATATGTGTCAGTTAATCTGATCTTCCTCAGTTCTTCAACTCTTGTTTGAATCTAGGCTCCTTCTTGAACTCTCTTAAGTCAGATCTGCTATCTGACTTAGTGAATTTGGGTTTGAAACTCCCAGATCTATTCAGATTTGAATCATTTCAACCTTTTATGCTTTGTTTTTATGCTTAATCTATCATCTTTTACCTTGATCTGGTATTTCTGACTTGATCTAGCGTTCTCTTTGTGTTTTGGATTTTTACAGGGAACCGTGCCTATGCAATGGGCGAAAAGCGGTGCCACCTCCTGAATAGAGTGGGTAGTACACGGTGCCATCTCCTATATCCTGTTGGAAAGAAGCGGTGCTGGGATAGAACTGCTTTGTCAACGCCAGAGAAGCGCAGTGCCAGGTAGGAATCATTCCAAGACATCTTTTTCTCATTTTTTTTGTAAAAATTTGAGTTGTTTTGCTTTCAGTCCTGCACTGTCAGGCTTGTGTGACAGAATTTGATGCTTGTGGTTTGAAATTTTATGGTTTAAGATTGGTTTGATTGAGAAATTCAAAAGCTAGATTAGGGTTTTTTATTGTTCATTCACTTCTGTGCTTGTTGGTGGTGTTTGCGAAAGGATTTCTTGTTTTTTGAAAAGCTTAGGGTGTTAGTAATATCTCTTTTCATTTCTGCTATATAGACTAAAAGAAAAACATTTGATTAGAACCTTAGTTTCATTTCTTGTTTGCATAGAGAACTTCTTTTTCCTTCCTTTAAAAAAGAAATTTTTTGGCTGAGATTAGATTATCATCATTGAGCATTGGACATTGGATCCCTGATTGGATTTATGAGCTTTCAGACTCTTCATGTTCTTTTGTCTCTTATGCATTTAGTACTATCTCAATCAAAATAAAAAATATGGTAGTTTTAAGTTAGATTTGCCTATGTTTTAAGAGAAAATTGAAAAAATAGAGTGCATTTGCATGTAGTGTGCTTCTTGTTTTTCTTTTAGGAAAAGAGATTCTCCCCCTTCTTATTACTTTCAAAAAAGAGAAATCAGTTTGGAAAGTGTTGCTTGTCTCCTATTTTGTGTTCAAGACTATTGTTTGGAAGTATTTTTGTTTTTGAAACAAAATAAAATACTCTCTTTCCCTCCCGTAAGTAGGCATACTGAACGATAAAGTGAAATATTTGCACCCGCATACTGCATGGTTTTACTTTTCTGTCAAAACATCATGCATTCACCTAACCGTCCACTTTAAAATTAACAGTTGTTATAGGCTAAAATTTATGTAGCAATTCGAGTGATAGGTTAGAGACGTGTTAGAGCGTCGTTAAGCGTAGGAGATGTCGTTATTTGTCCGCATTACATTCCGGGACTCATGCGGTTCTTCCACGTACTGTCGGTATATCAAACAACCTTTCACATACCCTTGAGGTATATAGAAAGGTACTTCACTTACTCGATTGTATATCGGAAGGCCACTTATGTATGGTTATGCATTAGACAACACTATTACTGATTCGAGCTCCCACGTACCTTGAGTATATTGAGAGACCCCACTAGGATACCATATCCATCTAAGAAAAGCCCTTTGGCCATCTTGCTTGGAGCCATACGCTGAAAACAGCATTCGGGGATATTACTATGTACCTACCCTCAAGGTATATCGCGAGTGGCACCTTCTTGACAATCCTGGTGAGAGACCTAACTATTTGAACTCCTCCTATCATTTTAAGTGTGCTTGTTTTAACCTATAGCTTGTGTACATAAAATTTTTGGTGTGTTTTCTAGATTTTCAGACCCTAGGTTAGATAGGAACTATACAAACTGGCTGAGTTAAGACAATCCAGAAGAGTACGGGGCTTGCCACCTGATTTTATTCTTGGTTCAGGAGAAAATCCAATGGAAGCTATCGACCAAGGAGCTGCTGCCACCTCCCAAGTGGGAGATAGTGTGGTTGTAGAAAGTGGAGGACCATATTCTTCACACTCACCTCCCTTGGTCCAATATCCTTCTCGAGGAAATTCCTCGTTCCATTCTCCCATGGAAGTTCATGTTGATGATACTACCCGTCCGGATTTTGGTCCCAATGCTCCATTTTGGGATACCCCTGTAGGACAGGCCATTGCCTCATTTGGCACCCATTTAAACTCTTCTGAAGATGAATAAGAACATAGGCAATACTGTCCTACCATTCTACGTGCACAGGAGATTGATAAGAAAATAGATGACCTTTTAGGCCCAACGGTATCATGTTCCACATTTGTTCCTATGGGATACTGTTCACTTGTCGATTCTATGAGACCCATTGAACCGATTATAGATCATCCAATAACAACCCACAACCCAGGTCAAAATATCACCGCCACCACCTCCCATGTTATGTATGTTCCCAATCCTCCCAGGTCTTCTGCACCTGGGGCTCAACCCTCAATTCTCGTTTCGTCTTTACCTTCTAATGCTGGGGGGGAACCCCCGACACAACCTACATTATCTGATGCTGGAATTGTACCTAGTCAAGGACATACCTCTAATATAGAACCATATATAGTTTATGTCCCTCCCATCCATACCAATGTGGTTAATCCCCCATCCATTTTAGGTCAGCCCTCGGGGGCACAACCTGTAACCATTCAATCTTCTAGAGGTTATGGTTATCAAATGCCTGTAGGTAACATTAATCATCCAACCAATCCTATAGGAATGCCTTATGCTGGGATTCCATACCCTAGTAATACTTTTATTCCATGGGGGCAACCCAACTGGTCTTACATGCCAGCCATGGGGGGGATACCTATACATATTGCGGGAGGTGCCGGAGGACCCCCTTATGGAGGTCCTCCCCCTGGGGGGCCTAATGGTCCTGGAGGAACTGGAAACTTTCCTCCTCCTTATGGTCCTAATGGTCCTAGTGGTCCTAGGTTTCCTGGTGGCTTTCCTCCTTATGGACCTGGAGGGTCTGGTGGCCCTCCGCCTAGTGGTTCCGGAAGCTCTGGAGGTTTGCCCCCTGGTGGCCCTGGTGGGTCTGGTGGTCTGCCTCCTGGTGGTTCTGGTGGTCCTAGTGGTCCTGGTGGTCTTGGTGGCCTTGGTAGTCCTCCTCTTGGAGGCCCTAGTAGTCCTAGCAGTCCTGATCCCAGAAAAAAACCCCCCACAGGTAGATTTTCCGGTAGTTCTTCGTCACAACAACCTGTCTTTCAGTCCACTTATGGTTCTACTGGTAATTATATGCCATATCAATATTACCAGTATGTGCAACCCAACCGGCAGTTACCTTTCCTAGAAACTTTGGACTTACCTGACTTGTCCAAGTTGATTAATGACCCCATTCGACACAATCCCTCATGGCCTCTCATTCCAATAAAGTTACCATCAGATATTCTAAAGTTCAATGGGAAGTAGGGAGACGATCCGAAGAACCATGTTATGACATTCCATTTGTGGTGTTATTCAAACTCCCTCATGGATGACTCCGTTCGGTTATGACTCTTTCAGTGAACTTTGACCGGTACGGCTGTGAAGTGGTACATTGAAATCCCACAACATTCACTTGTGGATTTTGTCTCATTGGCAACCGTGTTTCTTACACACTTTCAGCTCCCTATTCGTTATGAAACGGGTATTGATCTTTTAACTTCTCTACGATAGAACACCTCCACCCACATATCTGATCATATCCATGAGTGGAGAAGGTGAAGAAGGCTTATCAAAGCCCCTATTCCGGATCAATTATTAGCTGATTGGTTTACCAAATCCTTGTTGCCTCCTATTTCCCAAGATGTGGTTATGGGTGGTGTCGTTGCTGAAGAGCAGGCTATTAGTTGAGCCCAATATCTAGACTTGGTCTATTCCCAGTCTGGAACTCTTTATGACTTGATTCCTCAAGCTCCTCACCCAAGCACCGATCCCGCCAAGTCACCAGCAGAAGTACCTATTGATGGGATTGTTGGTTCAATCCAGTCCTGTCAGCAGTGAAACCTGCCAAGCAACCCCAAACTGCCACCCCTACTCCTTCGACTCCTAAGGTTTCTGCCGAGGTCAACTCTATTCAAAGTACTCAAACTTCGGGTAATAATAAAAAGAAAGGTAAAAATAGAAATAAAAAACCTGGAAACCAACAGGACACTCCAAGACCAACCAACAGTGATAACGATAAAGGGAAAAGAAAAGAAAAATATCCCTGTCTGTTATGTAGTGGTGACCATTTTTCAAAGGAGTGTCCTCGTCGGGACGAAATCTCACAATTTATGAAGTCCAATCCTGCACCTGCAGTACTTATGGATCCTTTTCTCTCTCAACAACAACTGATAGACCGCATGTCTAATCAGGGTAACTCTAGTTCATCATAGGAAATTCGTATGATGTCCTCAGATACCATCAATCTGCAAACTCGAAGTCAGAATTATGACAACCCCACAGATAAAAAAGAATAACATTCTTTTTCAGGGAAAGCTCCCTCTACTAGTTCTCCTGAATCCTTGCCTAATGTCCCCTTATCTATCGAGAAGCCTACTCTCAACATGATTTTGCGTCCACCTAAGAGTACTCTTTAGAAGGTAGTATTTAACCCTAATGCCCAAGCTGCTCAATTTTATAATGTAGTTGAAGATCTCACTCAGGAATCTTGTGCAATGTCTACCTTAGAAGTGCTCCAAAGTTTCCCTACACAACGCAAAAACTTGTTAACAACATTAGGAGCTTTAGACCCGGATAATACTAAATTAATTCATTTCAATGTTGAGAACTATAAGTCTAGGTTACCGCATAAACTTTCTTTTTAGATCATTACGAAAGTAGTTGGAAAGAAAGTTTTTCGAACGGTACTAGATGAAGGAGCTTCGACCTCGGTTTTGTCTCTGTCTTGTTAGAAGGCTCTTGGCTCTCCCGAGCTTGTAACATCACCTACGACCCTAAAAGCCTTTGATGAACGAGGTTTCCAACCCCTTGGTCTCATATCATCCCTAGTGGTTGAGCTAGCGAGCAAAACAGTTTCCATTCAGGTAGAAGTGGTGGATGCCCCTTTAGATTACAACCTCCTTTTAGGAAGAAATTGGTTCTATGCCATGACTGCTGTCACCTCAACAGTATTCTGAATAGTCCAATTTCCGCATCTAGGGAGAATTGTCACTAATTACCAGCTTGATTTCTATATGTCGGATGTTACTACCTCCATGGCTAATAACATTCCCATGTTAGGCCAGTCCCCTCCTCCTTACCCGTAGATTGGGGTAGGCATGTTGAAGGATTCATCCCTTATGGGGATTTTTCCATCCACTCCTCCTAGCACGGATACCGTGACAATCCATATGATTGCCTCATTTTATTATGATCCTAAGGGTAAACAAGTTGTTGAGTATACCTCGTTGAGTTCACAGGAAGTAATGTCTGACGCCATTCAAACCTTTTTTGATGATTGCACCGATGAGCTTCATCTAGTGGCTTCGGATCCCTACCATTTAGCGTACTGGTTAGAGCCTTCTCTTCCTACTCTAGATTATCTCTCTGAGACTTTTCCTTCCAATGTGTCCATTATGGAGATCATGAATATGGATGAGCCCATTTGGGAGGATCACCATCATAGATCCATGTTCCTCCCCAACACCAGTTCGGTTAGCCATGATTTTNGTCCCATATTGTTGCAAGATACATATTTTGAAGGAAACCTTTGCAACATTACTTAGATGAACCCAATTGACATATCAGCCAAGCCTGATACTATCGAGCATGTTCATGTTGGGAAGAACTACTCGACAAATGAATCTAAAGCCTATAAAGCCCTTTTCAAAGAATTCCATGATATTTCTGCCTAGTCCTATGAAGAGATGCCGCGGATTGAACCATTCATTGTGGTCCATGAGATTAAAACCTATCCCACAGCTAAACCTGTCAAGAAAAAACTAAGGCAAGTCCATCCTCGGAAGGCCACAGCTATTAAAGCTAAAATTGAGAAACTTCTCAAAATTGGGTTTATTTATTCTATACCCCTAACGGAATGGGTATCGAACATTGTCCCTATCAATAAAAAGCAGGGAACCATTAGAGTCTGTATCGAATTTAGGGATTTGAATAAAGCCTGTCCTAAGGACAACTTCCCTACTCTGCACGTCAATCATATTATCGACAACTATGCTGGAAGTGTCATCTTTTCATTCATGGATGGCTTCTTTAGCTATAATCAAATTGAGATATTACCCTCCGATCAGCACAAGACGGCATTCATTTTCCCATGGGGAACCTTTGCATATAAGAAGTTACCTTTTGGCTTGAAAAATGTTGGAGCCACGTTCCAGCACGTGATGTCCTATGCATTTCATGATATTAAACATATTGTTGAACCGTACCTTGATGACCTCCCTGCTCATTCACAGTGACATGAGGACCACCCTAGTCATCTTAGAGAGATATTCCTGAGATGTCGTCATTATAATATATGGCTCAATCTGCATAAATGTGTTTTTTGCGTTGAGATGGGACATCTGCTAGGTTTTGTTGTATCCAAAGATGGCATCTGGATCGATCCTTTGAAAATTACCGCCATTTTAGATCTACCAGCCCCAACTAATCTCCTTGAACTCCAAAGTTTGCAGGGGAAGGCAAACTTTCTCCATCATTTTGTGTGCAATTTCACAGAGAAAACACATGGTTATATGCATCTCCTCAAGAAGAATACCCCATTCTTCTGGGATGACTAGGCCCAACATGCCTTTGATAATATTAAGCATGCTCTGACTCATTCACCCGTGATACACCCCCCAGATTATTCAAAGGACTTTCTCTTGTATATTGTTTCCTCCGCTACTACCATCACTATGGTTTTAGTGTAGGAAAATCTCCATGGTCAGGAGCACGTGATTTATTATGCCAGTAAGAATCTTATGGACTCTGAAACTTGTTATTCACATGTGGAAAAGTTAGCATTGGCCACGGTTATTGTTGTACAAAAATTTCGTCACTACATTCTACTCCGCACTACCACTGTATTGGCATACCAAAACCCGATGTATTACATCCTGACTCGTCAGGTGCTCGGGGGAAAGTACTCCCGTTGGATAGTCATACTTCAGGAGTTTGATCTAGAATTTGCCAAAGCCACATCAAAGAAATCCTTGGTCTTTGTTGAGCTTATGTGTGATCTTCCCTATGCTTCAATGGAATCTAAGCCTAGTGATTCATTTTCGAATTAATTCTTGTTCTTAATTAGCACTACCGACCCTTGGTATGGAGATTTTCTTATTTATCTCCAAACACAATGATTTAAGCCGCATTTATCCCGCGATGATCACTGCCATATCCGTCCCCACGCGAAATACTATCTCATCCTAAATGATACCTTGTATAGACATGGGATTGAATCAATCCTCCGGTGATACCTCACCCATGAGGAGGCTGAGCATGTGTTGAATGATTGCCACTCTGGAGCATGTGGTGGTCATTTATTTGGGATGGCTACAACCCAGAAAATCCTTCGTGCTGGCTATTTCTGGCCTTCTGTCTTCAAATAATGTCATGAGGCTACTAAGAAATTCCCACCTTGTCAACACTTTTATCCTAAAAAGTGAACCCATCCTGCTACGCTACACCCCATCATTGTCGTTGGCCCATTCGCCAAATGGGGGATTGAATGCATGCATTGTAAGCCTACCTCAGCCAGGGGGCATGGTTACATCATCATAGCCATGGACTATTTCACAAAATGGGTTGAGGCCATGCCTACATACGTGTAAGATGGTAAGACTACCACTCTCTTCCTGCTCAACCATATCATATCTAGATTTGGAGTCCCGCAGTCCATCGGTTACTGATCACAGATCCCATTTCTGTAATCAAATGATGGAGGAAATGAGTGTCAAGATAGGTTTTCGCCATGAAAACTCTACGCCATATTATCCACATGCTAATGGTCAGGTAGAGGCCATTAACAAAGTTTTGAAAACTATGCTTCGTCGGATGGTTGGAGATCATAAATCCAACTGACACCACGTTCTTTTCTCTGCTCTTTGGTCTTATCGGACTTCAGTGAAAATATCCACTAGTTTCATGCCATTCCAGCCTATATATGGACTCGAAGCTATCTTACCGATTCAATGTCAGATTTCATCTTTACAACTTGCCATCGAACTTCTCCCAGACACTTTCGCAAAGGAAGAAATATTTTTGTACTTGAATAAACTTGACTAGACTCAGAGAGATGCTACCTTGGCTAATGAGGCACATAAGAAACATGTCAAGGTGCAATACGATAAATCCATCCAACCTCGTGTCTTTAATGAGGGTGACCTAGTCTTGACTTATGACCAGAGATATGAAAAACTAGGGAAGGGTAAGTTCGAGTCCATGTGGTACGAACCTTTCGTCATTTCTAAGATTTTAGAGAAAGGAGCTTATGAACTCGTTGATTATGATGGAATCCCTTTAGGGCAGTCTCGCAATGGGTTGTACCTGAAAAGGTACTATGCCTAGGTCTTTCTTGGATAGTATCTTGTATATATGTATATTGATTGGCTTTTGGTGTGCTTTTAGTATTTTCAAGATGGTTTTGAGTTTAGTGTCCACATCTATTTATACCATGTTTTGGTCATGCCAATGGATTTCTACGGCTTCACTGATGGTGCTTGCCGCCACACCTTGAATCTTGCCTCAACTACTTGGGTCCTCTATTCCCTAGCTAAAGATTGGGTCAGTTCAGGAGCGATTTGTATAGGTCCCGCTACTAATAATATCACCGAGTATGAAGTATTCATTGGTCTTCTGACTGAAGCTGCCTCCCAGGATGTTCGTAATCTGGTAGTCTTGATGGACTCACAACTCGTGGTTTTCCATTTAAACCATGTTTACACTATTAGAAACCCTGTGCTTCTCCGTCTCTTCCGGAGAGTAAATTTGTTGGAAAGGTCATTTGAAACCATCACTTATAGGCATGTCCCTAGGGAACATAATATAGTTGCTGACTCATTAGCTAATTACATCCTAGATTGGCATATTGCCCATTCATGACATTGAAATCAAACATGGTACATTGTAAATAAACATTTAAAGACACATAAAACTCAAGTAAAATACATTGACCATTTGAGACATATAAACACCAGGTAAAAGTATGTATATATATATATATGAAAAGGTTTACAAAAAATAGGTCCCGAGACCTCATCTGAAGCACATAGGATTTTAGGAAAAATCATCATACAAAATCGTGAAGATTTCAGATTTCAATACATATCTCATACACTAGTGATGCTCGTGATAGCACATCACTGCTCGAGCTACTCTACATAGAAGCCTACTGAATTGACTCGGTACTCCCGTTGTGGATCTATGATATCTCATCAGGAGCTCATCTATGGAAGCATCTGGGATATCCAAGGTCAACCTCTCTAGGTTTTCCTCTAACTCCCCAGTGATATCATCACCCTGTGGCACAAAGCAGGCTCCGGCTCGCCTGTCCAATGGAGAAGCTCCTCCAGATCGCACTGCTCCAACATCTGCATGAGAATATACAGGTCTCATCACTTAACATAAAAAATATAAAACATTAAAAAACATAAAAACATTTCATCCATTTTAGGGTTTCTCTCTTCTTACCGATGCCGCCCCACTGTCCGCCAGGTGGGAGTGGTAGGTCAGGATCTCTGGTTAAGTCCGTTCCTGTGTAAGCATAATCCTCAACCATGAGGATATGATCTCAGAGCCATCTGAAGAATGGGTCACCAGACTTCACCCTTCCCCTACCTGCTCTTGTATGAGACATGACTTGGACCCATCTCAGTATACGAGGGTCCCACACTCTCAGACTCCGGAAGACCACTTGAGGTCTCATTTGGGGTACCTGCTCGAAGAAGAAGCAGGCTAAAATGGAACCAAAACCAAACTGCTTTAACTCTCCCTGCCGACACTTAGTCAGCTGATCTTTGAATATTGGAAGCATGGCTTCCGCCCATTTGAATATCATGGGTGCCATGGACTTTATGGCATACAGCATGTGTTCCCTAGAATCCTGGTGCACACCCTGACTCTTGGCCATCCTCTGCATAGTAAATAGGACGATCCATAGAGGCCCATCCGTCACTGTTCTCATGGGGATTTTCTTCCCCAGTGTCCTCGTCCCTGGAGCACAGTGACGATACATAAGCTCTCGAGTCGTAATATCCCCTCCACGGGAACCTGTCAGTGAGATGGGTAACCCCATCTCGAGAGACTGGTCAAGAAGTAGATATCCTCTACTTCCACTGTAAGAATATGGGCCCCCACCTCAAAGTACTGCTACTCTGGATTCCACATCCGTAGTATGTGCTCTAGTAACTGCTCATGTGACCCCATGCTTGGGGTCTGAAAGAACTTCAGGAGGCCACAGTCTTGTAATGCGGCTATGCAACCCACATTTCTCTCAGCAAAAGCATCATCATTGTCATGTGATCTTTCTTTCCATATCACCATGTTTTGAGCAACCAAGACCTATAAAAAACAATCATAACATGCATTAGAATCATCCCTAATCATTAAAAATCAAAAGAATGATTTTATATTGCTCATGCTATTTGTTTAAAATCTCCATGGCTGGCACCGCATGTGCACCGTTGGAGACACGTGATGGCACCTCCTGTCAACTATGTTATAGGTGCAGTTCTTGGAAGGTACCACGTATCTCGTAAGGCGTATGCATGGTGCCTGCTTCTAAGGTTTTAGGGCTTGTCATACAAGCCCAAAACCCCATCAAAACTCAAAATAAATGCTATGAAATGAAAGAGTAAGGTTTTAGCTATTAACTACAACTAACGGTGCTCAAAACGGATGGCGGGAATTCCCGGTATCAGCTACTGAAGATCTGGCTAAGAAAGTGCTCCAAATGCTCTCCGCTATGGGTAAATAGTGAAATGATTTTATTTTTTACTATTTACATGACTTATATAGGCATTTTTGGGTCCGACATCCTATATTTTTTACTTAAAGTTACTTTTTATTCTAAAATTATATGTCGTAATCCCTTAATGCTAGTTATGAATGCATTTAACACTTGTTTCTGAGTCGATTACAAGATAGGAGAACCATAGCAAAAAGCTTTGGAAGTTTGTTTACGAATTTTTCGTACTTCCATAAAATGGAAAAGGTCGATGAGCGTTTGTTATGACACTTTGGTCATGCTCCTTAAACCCAATATCAAAGGTCCGAGTCCGTTTTCTAATCTTTCTAGACTCGTAAAAATTGACATTGTGTAAAGAAATGTTATGGAGTCTTCTTTTCACGTTTTTTTCAGGCTCCTTAAACACGAAAATATCATTGAGTCCGTTTCTGATTCTTTCCAGGCTCGTAAAAAGGGACATTGTGTAAAGAAACCTCATGGAGTTCTCTTTAAACTCTTTTAAGGCTCCCTAAATATGAAAAGATTGTTGAGCGATCTTGTCTTCTTCAAACTCGTTAAAGTATTTGAAGAGTCGTCCGTCCGACGGTAGGTTATCTCTTTTTCATTTTGGATAGGACTATTTACGAAAAAGGAACACTCTAGCCAATCATGACTAGAAGAGTTCTCTAAGGTATTATTTTACACTTTTTCAGGCCTTAGGGACTAAATCATACAAAAAAGGACCCCTTTGGAGTCTTCTTCCGTATTCGTTCAGACTCTCCAAACATGAACAATGCCGAGTTTTCTTTCAGTGGACTCGTTAAATTAAACATTGAGAGACCCATTTTGGGAATGAACCCCTGCTCTCTCAGGTTCGTAAAACATATGATTCTGGACTTGTCTTTCGACAAGCTATATCGATTGTTTTTTACCCTCTTTGAACTCGTAAAACCGAAAAGAGGCACTCATCAACCATGATGGGGGAAATGGGAAGGGAATCATTTTGCAAATAAATGGCAGTTGTTTGTCGTTACCTTTAAACATGGTACTTGTCTACACATCATGTCAGTCAATTGGGTATTCAGCTGATCTCCGCGACGATCCACTTTTATCAGTCATGTCACTCCTTTGAGTCTTTCAAAATATTGCATTCTCCACTGTCGCATTGTGTGTTTGTCCCATCCATTCATGCTGCCAAGTCATTTTGTCGTGCCGCTCGATGTTCAAAGGGGATTTAAAGAAGTTTTTACCTCTGCAATCTACACAGTCTTTGTGTTAGTATTTTTGAGTCAGTATTATGGTTACTACATTCACATCATTCCAGAACTATGTTTTGAGTTTCATGTCGTCAATGTGGGACTCATCATGGCCCTCCTTCAATGAGACTTTTCTCGTCGACATTAGCTCATTGTCCGGGAAATATTCTTAGAAACAATACTTAGTACCTTGAGATCTGTATGCCTTAATGATAGATTCTCTTGCTTTCAACAAAGGTTTACATCATTGACCTTTGATTGAAAGATTCAACTGAGTGTTCGACATCAAATCATCTATTCACACTCAGTAGACTGTACTAGAGTACCTTGGGAATCATTGACATTAATGGTGATCTCCCTCGCACTTGTTAACGGTTCACATCATTGGCCGGTAATCAAGTGGTTTCTAGTATGTTCGACTTCAAATCATTGTAATCACATGGATAGAATCGTACTTTGTGGAAGATGAGATGAAGACCCTAGGTATTTGTTTAAAGTGCTCATTGCTTTTCCCCAGGTTGCGATGGAGTTTTGTATATCTAGCATGGATCCACATTTGCATGGTCATGGTTATGCTCAAATTTGCGTCTGTATGACATAGATCTACATTGTATGTCTGGTAGCTATGTCCAAGTTTGAGTCCTTTATCACATGGATCTACGCTGTATTCTAGCAGTCATGCTTGTTTATTCCTCCCATGGATCTGCCTTGTATTGGTCTACATCCATGATTTAGTTACTTGCATCTATGAGTCAAAATACTAATGTACTACAGATACCTACTTGACAGCATGCTCTGATCAAGCTAACATTTTCACCTCGTAGCGACGGCTTGTTCTCTCAAAGCTCTCATTCATTGTATCCCTCTAAGACTCATGCTTTGGGGGGCATCCTGTTATACCAAAATCCTGTCACCATCATGTGATAAGACTCTTAAAATACCTACTTGCCCTGAATCCCAGCACTTGGAGTGGAAAATCATACCATTTTGTCAATCTTTCACAAAAATGCTCAGCACTGCACTTTCCCCTTTGTCCATGAGCAGTACCGTGCTCGCACCGCCTATCCCTTGTTATCCACAAGCGGTGCCACTGCTTATGGCCCTTAGTCCAGAAGCATTTCTTACCTGAACCGCTCTGTCATTGAAAGAGAAAAGCGGTACCCTAGGTAAAATGGGAAAAAGAGAAGATTCTCGAGGCTTCTAGATCATGAGCCTCGTGTCCTCCCTTATCCTTATCATTGTGGGTCAGTTGAGCTTGAGATCCCCCATCATAGGATCTTAGAAGCCACCTCATCCACAAATCTCTCAACCATCCCTATCCATTGAGCCTTATAAATACAAGCTCATATCCATGGTTGAGGGGAAAAATCTTAAGGTATTGTTATGCTGTTGGATTGATCACTTGGCCCAAGCCATTTGAGAGCATAGAGAGCAAGTTGGAGCTTATGGGGATGAAAGTGTTTGGTTTCATGGAGATGCATGTCGACACTAAGGCTTAATTGGTTGTAAACTTCTTCATTTCATCTTAATGCAAAGTTGATTGCCGTCCCACTTTATTGTTGTTGTTTGATTTCACATGTAAATGCTGTTGGATTCCTTAGTCACTGACATGGATTAGTAGGTTATATTCTGGTATCTTTGGTGTGTTTGCATGTTTAATCTGATTGCAGGTACACGGGTTTACTATCGAAGCATTACATTCCAGGTATATATGGTGTCCAAGGAGGGTCTTCATCCTTTGTCGTTCATTTGTTCTAGATCTAAACCATTCAGACTAGAGGAACACCTTGCTGCCTGCAGAAGGTGAAATATTCCTACTAACATTGGTTTAACAGGAACTAGTCCTACATTGCACTAAGAACAACCGAGGAAAAATATGTTGCCACTTGCTTGACTATTTGGGAGGTATTATGTTTCTTTTGAAAACTACTATTTGATTTGATTAATCTGACTTGCATTTTTGTATGATGCAGAGAGGAGCGTTGAAGCACCAGTATGTGATCCAAATCAAAATCTCTCGAAAGAGGGAGTTATAGCATAGCCAGTGAGATAGGTTGTATGATCATAAAATCCCAACAAAGCTTGTAGGTTGCTCAAACATAAACAGTCATATAGGTTTTCCTCAGATGTAATCAGTCCTGGCGAAGCTCGCAGGTTATCATTGGACGTAATCAACCCTGATGTAATTCTATGCTAGAAATGGCTAGAGTGAATTTTGAGTACTTTATGAAGAAGCTTGTGTTCTCCAAATCGAGGTTCCTTCCAAGGGGAAGTGACGAGTCTGTGAGCCTTTCTGAAATGGTGGTAGGCGATGCTTCCCATGGTCAGATGTAAGTGCAAAGCCTTTCTGACATGGTGGTAGGTGGGGGCCTCCCATCATTAAATGTAAGTGCAGAGCCTTTCTGACATGGTGGTAGGCGGAGCCTCCCATGGTGAGATGTAAGTGCAAATCCTTCTGACATGGTGGTAGGTAGGGCCTCCCATGGTCAGATGTAAGTGTAGGGCTTTTCCTCGAATGGTAGATGGTTTTTCCTACCATGTCGGTGGATGTAAGTGCTAGGCCTTTCCTCATATGGTAAATCATGTGTCCTACCATGCCGGTGGATGTAAGTGTTGGGCCTTTCCTTGGATGGTAGATGGTGTGTCCTACCATGCCGATGGATGTAAGTGCTGGTCCTTTCTGACATGGTGGTAGGTTGGGCCTCCCATGGTCAGATGTAAGTGTTGGACCTTTCTGACATGGTGGCAGGTTGGGCCTCCCATGGTCATATGTAAGCACTGGGCCTTTTTTACATGATGGCAGGTTGCGCCTCCCATGGTCAGATTAAGTGTTGGGCCTTTCTGACATGGTGGAAGGATGGGCCTCCCATGGTCGGATATAAGTGCTGAGACCTACATCTAGCATGAAAAAGGGTTGGCTCTATAGAACTTCCTATGACGAGTAGAATTGAGAGATAACACCATTTGCTCGAGATAGCGAGAGAAATGATGATGATGATGATCCAGTGATGAAGACTTGTGCTAATGAATTGTGTCAAGAGAATACCTTCCTAGTTAAGAGGGAGTGTTGATGTATTTGAAATTTGGAATGTATTCACTTGTATATTTCTTATTTTATTTCATTATACCCCGATGGAGATGTTTGTTACTCCAATCGGGAGAGTCATTAATATAATAAAGTCATGTAAAGGTATTGAGGTTGATCCTCCATTGTAAGTTGGGGAAATAGTAGCCACAATTGAGTTGAGGTTAAGCCTCGATTGTAATTCAGGGAAATAGTCCCCACAGTAGAGGGGTATTAGTGTTATTAGACTCTCCTAGTGAGGTCATCCCTATAAGAGTAAATGTCAAGTGGAAAACAAGTATAAATAGAGAGTGAGACTCTTTATTTGAAATATACACTCACTCAACTATAGCGCATGAGTGAGAGAGGAGGAGCTCGCACAAGTGAGAGAGAGAACAATTGTCGGAGATCATCTTTGTGTTTTTGGGTTTTGCTTTTTCTATTGGTGCTCATTCTATCTTTGAGGAAGTTGCGAAGTTTTCTCCTTTATGGTTTCCCCGAGGAAAACTCTTTGTGTCTCTTGTCTCTTGTGATTATTGTTGTGCATGTTATTCTCTCAGATAATATCCTAGATCATATTGATCAAATGATAAAAATATAACAAAAGAGATGAAAATTATGTTTAAATTCATTGCTCTTGTTGGTCTTATGTGTAAAAGGTGTTGGTTGCTTACCCATAGCTAGATTTGTCCTTGGAAGTGATAATTATTATGAGGGGATTATTTACCCTTAACTCAGAACACATTCATTGTCTAGAAAATAAAATAGACCTAGCTATATCATCCATTTGGAAACAAAGATGGAAAATGAAAACTACCATAGGATTCCATAGAGAGGAGGAACATCAACTCAAAATGGGCCTCCTAAAAAAAATTAATAAAATAATAGTTATAATAATAAAATAATATTTATTAATTTTGGAGGAAGAAAAGAAAAAAACTACTTTTTTGTT
The DNA here is from genome assembly GCA_001517045.1 of Pseudotsuga menziesii. NCBI lineage: Eukaryota > Viridiplantae > Streptophyta > Pinopsida > Pinales > Pinaceae > Pseudotsuga > Pseudotsuga menziesii. The sequence goes on from LPNX010252781.1 coordinate 465,971, forward strand.
TCTATTTTCGACATATCTCCCCGTGCTTTTACTCAAATTTCAATTGGGATAGCTCATTGGATGTAGAATTAAATTTCGCCTCCAACGAGTATCCACTCGGCATACTTTTGACGGACCCCGCTACCCCAAAAACAAGAAATACCTGAAAAATGTGATGATGACATCATCATCACATTTTTTCAGGTATTTCTTGTTTTTGGGGGTAGCGGGGTCCGTAAAAGGTATGCCGAGTGGGTACTCGTTGGAGGCAGAATTAAATTCTACATCCAACGAGCTCTCCCAATCGAAATTTGAGTAAAAAGACGGGGAGATGTTGAAAATATAAACAAAAAAGTAGTTTTTTTTATGATACCTATCCCCAAATTTATATTAAAAAAATGTTTAAGACCTATACGGTATTTCAAATTTAAATAAATTTCATTGGCTAACACATGATGACATGGAATTTGAGTTAAAGTTAAAAGGCCCATTTTGAGTTGAAATTTCCTCTAATGCATATTCACAATATACACATAATACATATTTGTACATTTATATGATAATTAGAAAATAGTTCTTCTACTTCCAAATAATAATAGAACCGACTCTAAATCTTTGTAGGTACTACAAATTAGGTACTTGTTAGATCTATATTACTTGAGTGAGGAAGATAGAGTAGAAGAGTTTTAAAGCGAGAGGTATATTACAATATATATGAGGTCAAGATCAACTAGAGGTGAAAAGGTAAGGAGAAAATTTCGTAGACACATGGAACCTTTTCTTTCTGAAGGAGGATCATGTGATTATGATAATGAGAGCATAGGTGACATTGAGTTTCCCTTGAGGTATAGACATCTTGTCAAGTGATGGATACCCAAGGAGCTACCCCAAGTGGACACAGATTTCTTCCTCAATGTGAGGATTTATCGCATTGCTCCATCATCTTTACATGGATTGGGGCTATTTTCCACGGATGTCATAATGGTCAAATATGGAACTGAAACTGAGTTGATGGAGTATGTTTTCCCAGGATACAAATACAATAAGTAGTTTTTGTTGGTCTGATATAAGTGAAGTATGTGGAGATACGGAGTTGCGGAAAATTATATAAAACTACTGGAAAACAATCTGAACAAAGGAGCTACTATGTATATTGATGGAAGGCCAAAAGCTTCTGGAAATATCACAGGGTTTATAAATAGTACAAGACCAGGGACAATACATAAGCTACCCAATTTCATAAATGAGGGACGTGAAGGAAATCGTGTATTCATATGTACAACACAATCATTAGCTACAGGTGAAGAGTTGTTGATCGATTACAATTTGAATCGAATAGATGTGGGGCTTGCTATTATGGGGGTAATTATCTTATACAACATTTAAATCAACCTTTGATTGATGACTTATTATTTTTCTCTTGCAGCAATTTTAATTATATGTACTTTTCATTATTAACATTTCTTGATTCTTGTATTGTGGTAGCATGACCGTGGTCAGATGCCACAAGAAACTAGATATGATGAGGTAAACATCAATGTAATAGTAACAACAATTCATGATTATATTACAATTGTTAATATTTGACCATTTTTGTGCTTATGAGCTCAATATTTCAAGTTGATATCATGCTTATTATATTGTGGCAGGGGGTTACTCAGAACACACCTGCAACTTCTGGTCAGGTATACACGATTGTCATATTAACAATAAAGTTTTTTTTCATTAATCATGTTTATTAAGCATGGTTCAATTTTTACTATTCAATATGAACATGTATTGCTTCTAGTAATGTGGCAGGTTGATCGTGGGAAGTCACCAATGATGTCGCATCTGGTACACGATAGTTTAATAGTACCTAAACATGATTAAAGTAATTATTTTTCTTATTATATGCATGTTATTTTTTGACGTGAATTTTTGTAATGATAAAAATAAATTAACTACTTTTATGTATTGATCTTTGTATAGCACACCACATCAAGATGATGAGGTGGTTGCTGAGGATGATATATTTTATTCAAATAACCCAATGGAAAATATGAAGAAGGCTTTGAAAAATTCCAATCAATAACTTCTTAGACTGATTGTAATCAGGCCCGGGACTAAAGAAAGCAAAGCAAGAATTGATGACTTGAGGAAAACAATAGAGCAGTATGTGGTAAGTGGCATCTTTGAAATATTTTAGGAACTATTAAATATATTCATTTATGTTATTTTAGTTCTCTTTTTTTTATATGATCTCATCAATTAATGTTTTCTTTTTGTAGGAGTTTTTGGAGATAACATCCCTGCATCGAGTAAATGTTGTAGAGGGTGGTATTGGTAGTAGTGATGGTTCAACACATCATAAATATACCATATTAATGAGGCTATTTGATTCTCTTTACCAGAAATATCCTTTATATGCTACGACCTCATCGTATGTTGGAGATCGATAGTGCCCTTCACCCACTAATACTTCACAAGATGTTAGAGAGGAAAGTAGCATCAAATGTGAAAGTTGTTATCCTGGAGCATTATGTGTGCTTAGTAAGGGATAATTTCTCATCACCTTCTTGGTGGACCATGACTATGTTCCAATCAAGATACCGAATATTGCAGGTATTATTTAATTAATTCGGTGTTTTTTTCTCATATAATTCAAAACCACATACCTCAAAATATTTTTAATTAATGATCATTTTTTTGCAGGAAATAATGTTTTTTAAAAGAACCTACATGAAAAGGCGTTAGTGAGTTTTGGGCCCGCCATTCGTACATGGTGGAATGCTCAAAATGACAAATTTAAAGATGATATGATGAACCACATGGTCAGGTTGTTTGGTGATACCTTCAATAAAAAATGTGTCACCACAGCAGCTGGCTTAAATTTGAAATATGTCAGGGCAGATTATAGGGACAATTTGAAAATTAACCCTAAGTCTGAGCGTCCTCCAATGGTTCCAAAGAAGGAGTTGAAGGTTCTCATGGATGATGCAAAGGAGAAGGCATTGATAAAACAGGGAAATACTCGACCACTCGGTTCAAGAAGGTATGACACATATCATATTTTCAATGAAAAATGTTCAATGTTTTTTACTTTTAAATATATTTAGGTTGCGATATCTAACATATTTGAAACCTTTCATAGGCTTCCCGATGCCTCTAAAGCGACAAAGGAAAGAGTATAAAAACATGGCCAACAAAAAATGGGCTAGGGTGCATATGAGAAACTAAGAGCATGAATTGTAAGAATCAAATGATCATTATTTATAGCAAAAAAATTTCTAAATGTAGCAAACCAATAATTGATTTATCACAAGAAATTTTCATGGTGTTATGCATTGTAGGGAAATTATTTTCAAGAGGCATACATTGAAGAAAACTTGAGGCTCTGCCTCAAGTATGATTTTCAACATGTGTTGGAACGTCGAAAAAGCTTGGGGGAAACCCCAATTTCCTTATTGATGCACATAGGGGTAAATAAAACCAATAAGGTCATTATTATAATGCACTTGTGTAATCTATTCATGAATGATTACATCAAAAAATAAATGTATTTTTTTGTTTGTTTTCGGGGTGAGAGAAACAAACATAGAGAGGGTAGAGGTACTGAACAAGTACCACATGAAGGTGGGGAGCTTCCTCATGGTGGTTGCAAGCAGCCTATACATTCAGGTATGTATGTTATAAAATAGAAGTATTTAATATGATTTTAAATATATAATTGATGACGTGTACTAATAAATTTTCTTCTCTGAATGGAAGAGCATGTACCTACTCATGCTCAACTAGAAGAGGAACAAATGGTAGAACCAATGAACACTCCAGTTGTCTCAACTAGTAATCCAACAAGTAAAGATCATTGTAATGATATTGGAAATAATGAAATGTGTATCTCAATAATAAATACACATTTATATATATATAATTGACTTGGTTTTTGCATATGATGCCCCTCTCCAGCGTCGACATCCATGCCCTGCTAATCGACGTACCAAAAGTATGGTATGGAAGATAATTCCCACACAATCAATAGAGAGAGAGAGCACAACAACTACAACGGGTCATCACAATGAAGATGATGTCCCCATCTTGGAATTTATGAAAAAAAATGTAGTTGTATACATTTAAGATTTGTATTTGACTAAGTAAATACATGAAATATTTAGAGTTTTGTTACAAGTTTCTTGATTTAGACGGTGCATGGTATTATTTTAAAATTGAGGTAAATAATGTGAATGTTATTGCTTAGTTCATATTTCTGAATATGTGTGAAATCTTTCCAGGACTATGGTTATCCTCAAGGGGTTGGCCACCCCTTCCTGAGTTAACCTGAGGAAGATGAGATGACCATATAGTTTATAATTGGCTTAGATCTAATATATTCATGTTATTGTTATTTCAGCATTGTTGTCTTTCATTAACAACTTAGATTTCATATATATTGCTAATGTTATTACTGTTTTTCTTTTGGGTAGTTTAATGATTATTCCAGCTCTCTTTTTTATAGTATTGTGCTAATTAAAACAATTAATATACCTATATTTTTGCTTTTTAAAATGTATATGTAAAATGTTTGTTCACTTTATTACATAGCTTATTTTTTAATAAGTGTGACATCTTCCGAGGACTATGGTTATCTTCAAGGGGCTGACCACCCCTTGTTGTGTTAACCTTAGGAAGATAAGATGAGCACGTGATCTTCCTTATCTAGTGATCATGATTATGAGCTTTCAATATTTGAATGAAACGTATGACCACATACAATTGAGAATGCCTTGTAACCTACCCTCACCTTGACTTGATGTGCATGAGCCTAGTATGACATCATGTTGCCTTATTATGTTATGTTGACTTGTATGTAATGTTTATCCTTGTGATGACTCGTGATTGACCCTTGCATGGTAACGTTGAGCTATACAACCCTTAAATGTTGATGTCCATCTTGTTGATGACTAGTGTGACACCTTAAGATTGTTGTCCACCCTTGTGTTGACCTTAAGATCCCTCCTTAGGTGCCATCAACCATAGTGATACCTTATATGAATTTTTTTGAGTACTTTGTTGTCATTTAATAGAAGAATTTTTTTTAGGATAAGGGAAGTCTTCCCTAATATCTGATGTTGAGTTTATAATTGGTTGAGATATGGAAAAAAAATGTAGTTGTATACATTTAAGATTTGTATTAGGTTGAGTAAATATATGAAATATTTAGAGTTTTGTTACAAGTTTCTTGATTTAGTTGGTGCATGGTCATATTTTAGAATTGAGGTTTATAATGTGAATGTTATTTCTTAGTTCATATTTCTGAATATCTGTGACATATTTCGAAGACTATGGTTATCCTCAATGGGTTGGCCACCTCTTCTTGAGTTAACCTAAGAAAGATGAAATGACCATATTGTTTATAATTGGTTTAGATCTAATATATTCATGTTATTGTTATTTCAGCATTGTTGTCTTTCATTAACAACTTAGACCTAATATATATTGATAATTTTATTATTGTTTTTCTTTTTAGTACTTTAATGATTATTGCAGCTCTATGTTTGCTAGTATTATGTTGATTAAAACAATTAATATGCATATATTTCTCCTTTTCAAAATTTATATATGGAATTCTTTTTCACTTTGTTTCATAGCTTATTTTTTAATATGTGTGACATCTTCCAAGGACTATGGTTATCCTCAAGGGGCTGGCTACCCCTTGTTCTGTTAACCTGAGGAAGATGAGATGACCACATGAGCTTCCTTATCCAATGGTTATGATTATTAGCTTCTAATATTTTCATGAGACACATGAGACATATGACCACACTGAAGTTGAGAAGGCCTGGTAACCTACCCTTTCCCTGAATTGATGTGCATGAGGCTGGTCTGACGTCATGTTTCCTTGTCATGTTATGTTGACTTGCATGTTTACTTGTATGTGATGTTTATCCTTGTGGTGACTCGTGATTTACCCTTGCATGGTAGCGTTGAGCTATACAACCCTTAAATGTTAATGTCTAGCTTGTTGATGACTATCATGATGCCTTAGGATCATTGTACACCCTTGCATTGACCTTAAGATCCCTCCTTATATTCCATCCACCATAGTGATACCTTATATGAATTTTTGGAGTATCTTGTTGTCGTTTAATAGACACTTTTTTTCTAAGGAAAAGGGAGGTCTTCCCTGATATCTGATGTTGAGTTTATAATTTGCTGAGATCTAGAAAAAAAAAAAAAAAATGTAGTTGTATACATTTAATATTTGTATTTGACCGAGTAAATACAAGAAATATTTAGAGTTTTGTTACAAGTTTCTTGATTTAGTTGGTGCATGGTCATATTTTAGAATTGAGATTTATAATGTGAATGTTATTGCTTAGTTCATATATTATTGAATATGTGTGACATCTTTCGAGGACTATGGTTGTCTTCAAGGAGCTGGCCACCCCTTCTTGAGTTAACATGAGGAAGATAAGATGATCATATCATTTATAATTGGTTTAGATCTAATATATTCATGTTATTGTTATTTCAGCATTGTTGTCTTTCATTGACAGCTTAGATATGATATATATTTCTAATGGTATTATTGTTTTTCTTTTCAGTACTTTAATGATTATTGCGGCTCTTTGTTTGATAGTATTGTGTTGATTAAAACAATTAATAGATGTATATTTCTTCGTTTTTAAATTTATATGTGAAATGTTTGTTAACTTTGTTGCATAGCTTATTTTTTAATATGTGTGACATATTCTGAGGACTATGGTTATCCTCAAGGGGTTGGCCATCCCTTGTTGTGATAACCTAAGGAAGATGAGTTGACCACATGAGCTTCATTATCTAGCGATGATGATTATGAGCTTCCAATATTTGCATGAGACTCATGAGACGTATGACCACATATATTTGAGAAGGCCTGGTAACCTACCCTTACCTTGACTTGATGTGCTTGAGCCTAGTATGATATCATGTTGCCTTGTTATGTTACGTTGACTTGCATGTTTACTTGTATGTGATGTTTAGCATTGTGGTGACTCGTGATTGACCCTTGCATGGTAACATTGAGTTATACAGCCCTTAAATGTTGACATCATCTTTTTGATGACTAGTGTAACGTGTTAGGATTGTTTTCCACCCTTGCGTTGACATTAATATCACTCTTTAGGTTCTATCCACCATAGTGCTGCCTTATATGAATTTTTTGGAGTACTTTGTTGTCGTATTTTATTGTGAGTTGTTTGTACTGTTATGTTGCTATTGTTTTTTATTTCTGAGGGTTGGATGATATTTTTAAGGTCTTTTCTAGTTTTTGGTTCTATCCGTTCATATGTATGTCGGTCTAGTTGAGTCTCATGCAAGTAACCTAACGTTAAGAGGTTGAAGTGATTTGTTTAATAGAAACATTTTTTTAGGATAAGGGATTTATTCCTAATATCTGATGTTGAGTTTATAATTGGTTTAGATATGATATATATTGCTAACGTTATTACTGTTATCATTTTAAATACTTTAATGATTATTGTAGCTCATTGTTTTTGGGACATGCTGGACATGAAGGATATTGAGGTATGGTTTTTCTTTTCCACAAAAAATACATAATTTTATTGTACTGTAGTGAAGCATACAAGGGATGATTCTATATCCTTATAGTTTGTAAAGTCGAAGGCCATATTTGTTGGCAAAGGATTCTCTCAAAAAGAGGGGGTTGATATTGATGATACTTTTGCTCCAATTTCAAGAGATTTTGGGATGCATGGGAAAGACCTTGGTTTGCTTCATGTCTCTTTGTTTCCATGCATGGTTATCTTTTATTGATCCTATTTTTTTCTCTGCAATTAATTAAATTTATTCTAATATCAAATATCTAACATGTTCAATAGGCATTTCCAACTCAACATAGCATGGCTCTTCATCAAGCTTCACCCATGAGACAAGTTCTTATGCATGATGGCACATCTCTCTAGAATACATCAATAGGTAAGGTGCATTACTCTAGAGTTACACTATAGTATGTTCTTCAATTCCTATCATTATGTTGGGTGTTAATTTAGAATTTGGTGTGAATTTAAGGGGGTGGAATAATATTTTCCATAAAACTCTGTTTCCATCCCATGGCATCACATTTTTTAGAATTTTTAGTATGCTTTTTGGAGGCCATCACCTATTGATAGTCTTCTTAGATAAGATGATGCTTATGGTGGTTTCTTCTTTAGAAAATTGGAAGCAATTGTACAATTCTTATTTTTCACTCACCTCAATACTTCATGCTTTGTATAGCCTTGCCAACAATAACCAAACCCCCCTCTTAAACTACCAACTCCATAAATACTAACTCTATAAATTAAATCAAATGTTTGTTCCCCATCCCCAAAATTGCTTTATCCTAGTCAAGGTAGCCCATTTCTCATCCAATGGTGGAAATTTTCACACTCATAAAACCCTCCATCACTTACAATGCCACTTTCGTTGGCCATCATTGCAAAAATTTGTATAAGAATTAATCCATCATGCTAAACCTGTCAATCATAAAGTTGAAATTTATCAACCTCTCCATATTCCTTCTCACATTTGGGAGTCCATTTCCATGTATTTTATCACCAATGTACCAATAAAGGTATTGGACACCAATGCCATTTATTACCACAACCAGTCAAATTTCCCTCAACTACCTACTATTTCCCTAAGATGAACTATGGATGTAACATTAATACCACAACAAAATATGAGTACAATGAAGTCCTAACTTGATACATATCAGCAATAATATTAGATTTGTTGGCTATAACAACTTGTAGATGATTTGAAGTGATGATTTTGGTGACAAGAATCCATCAACCACCTTGATGAAGATATTAGACCCCCTTCGGGTAAGAATAGACCCCTTGAAAAGTCCCATTTTGAGTTGGAATAAACCCATGTTCAAGTCTAGAATTGATATGGCAATTTTCGAAGATGACAATCTTTGGAAATATGCCTAGAGTTCAAGATTATTGAACAATAATTGTACCAGACGAAGTGTGGATGAATTGTTGTGGTACGTGTATGTGTGTATTAATCATGAATTGATGTAAATTTCATATGGTCGGTGGTTGGATATAGATCGCATTGGATAGTTTTGCGTCATCATCCATCCATTATGTTGGAATGTTAAAATTCCCTCAAATACATACTATTTGGAAGACCCTCTCCTCTCCCAAATGATTGTGCATGATATTAAAAGTGACCAATGGTGAATGCAGTTGAATTTGTATTTTCTCTAATCCTTTTAGAGTTTTACTATGAAAGGTATCATTTATATTCAATTGTCTTCCATACTACCTCTTTTCGTAGAGAGGAAGGTACTAAGTATATTTTTCATGAGGACAACCATATTTTGTCAACTTTAGAAGATATAGGCCTTGGATATGACAATGAAAGTATATATATTCACTCATCCATGAATGTGTGAAAATGCAATGCAATTTTAAATGTTGTTCCAAAGCTAGAAGCTTTAGTTTTTAATTATTCCATCATCGCTGAAAAATATAATCCATTTGATCCAAGATTTTTCTTGATATATGATGATTATCTTGAATATTCTATTTGAGATATTTTCTACCCTTATGGAAAAGTTAGTAACCATGTCATCAAGGTTGAGGTAGGCATCCATTTTGCTGAATGTTCATCTTATACTAATGAATCCATTGAATTTCAACTTGAAACTAACATCAAAATTTCTTATTTTTTTATGTTTTTATTGAGAGGTGGAAGGGAAGTTTGATTCTAAATTTGATCGTTCAAGATGGAATATAGGATACTTTACTCCTCAATTTTGAAAGAGTGAGGTATGGATATCAGTGAATTCCTTTTATTTAATCAAATATTGTGCCTTAAGTTGATGTTTGGACTTAGGTTCTAGTATAGTTTTTGTATCAGGATGTCTTCATCTTAGAATTTCCTTTTCAAGCATTATTGAGCCATGTTGCATTTATAAATAAATATTCATTTCATCATTGAAAATGGTATTTTCCATGAAGATCAAGTCTTAACCATACTTTGTACACACATACACACACATTGAAAATTTGTATTATATAAATTGATAATTTCTTCTTTTATTGTTCATAATTATTTTTTTGGTTTCAACTCTTTTTATTAATTTTTCACTACTTTTAAGTTTACTTATATCCTCTCCTTTTGTTATCATTGTGTAGGTTTTCTTAATCATTTATCCATTCATTGGGGAGTGAATTTCTTCAATTTAATAATGCTTCAAAGCTACACATCTTTCAACATTGTAAGGTTATTCAAGATTATGGTTCTTGTAAATAATTTCTCATAATCATTCTTCTTAAATGGATAATTTATGGAACTTCACTACTTCATGTGGATTCAATATGTTATGGTGTTTTCATATTCACATTTATCTTCAACAAACCACAAATGCTTTGAATGACAACGCTTATGGTTTTGTTTTCATTGTTTATTATGGTTATTGGTTATTACCTATTGAACAACATAAACCCAGTACAAAAAAGTGCTAATATGCTAGAAATGGTAACCTGCACTGATATCTATCCTTTAAAAAATAACATTGTAATGGGTATACAATACAAATAATACTCTATTACAATGATTACACCTATTGCAAATAGGAAAGAACCCATGGTTTTGAGATTTGACTCACAAGATATCACAAAGTAAAATGGTGCTCACTACAATAATTATATACATGTTTTAGTAATACCTTCGAATTCAAATTTAAAGTCACTTTGGCAAGCATTCCTATATTGAGAAAATGTGTGAGATGGATATTCATGGAAATTTCAAATATTTGTGGTGCATTACATGCAAAGGGGAAAAAATTTTAGGTCAACGTTTCATTATTGACATATATAATTGGAATGAGCATGTGGTATGAGTGCTCTACCTATGAGGAGTACACATCATATTTTCTCGTCATGAAAATGTTTGAGGATGCCTAGTTTTGTGTGACGTGGTATTAGCCACCCATTGTGAACAAACCATGGGGATGCAATCCATCCTTTCAACTTGATTTTACCTTAGAACTTCATGGAATTTCCATCTCATTGTTTTCTTCTTCTCCAACTCATAATGAAATAGTCATTATGAGGTTGTGAAAGGGAATCATTGAAAACCCATTTCACCTATCCAACTTAGTGGTGAAATGCTTCAAACAATAGCAATATTTTGGAGGCCATCACCTACTGAAAGTATTCTTAGATTAGACATTTCTTATGGTGGTGTCTTTTTTTTAATTAAAATACTAAGAAAGTGTCATTGTAGCGATGGAAATGACTTAGTATTTATTTATCTCGACAATGATATTTCTTCTTTAAAGCGACAAGACATCGTAGATAATATTTCAAGCTCGTCGCTTTGTGCATGGTTGGCAATCGCTATAGAGATGAGGAATCTATCACTAATATAGCAAGTTCGTCACTATATGCATGAAGGCCTGTTGGTCTAGGAACGATGGTTTGTCACTAGAGAGACAAATATTTGTTTCTATAGACATGTAAATTGATTTCTATAGACACATAAATTGATTTATAAGACATCGTCCACGAATGCCATGTGTCATCATTTTCCTATCGCCATAGCGATGAATGGTTCGACCTGTATCTATAGCGATAAAAATGTTTCCATGAAAGTATTGGGTGATGTACGTCGCTATTGCAACAAAAAAGTGTTGCAATAGTGACAATTTAATGTGGGAATGATGTGCACATGTACTAGTGACTCCATCTCAATTTTCCAAAGGATACAACTTCCAGGTCCTTTGAACCCCCTCTTCTGTAACATATCCCATGTTAACATTTTCTTATGTAGACACAACCACATAAAACACTTAATTTTTGAAGGTATTGATCCCTTCCAAACCAACTTCGTCCACCATGATGAATTTTCCACCATTTCAATTTCAAGAATTAGTTTATACGCCAAATTTGCATTTACCGATCCATCCTTCTTATTATAGTTCCAAAATAATTTATCCTCTATATTAGTAAACATAATACCTTCCTAATATAACCTTCCCACAAAATTATCCCATTCACAAGCCACATCAACAGATAAACTTAAATCTCTGGCTTATTTCAAAAGTGATCCAAATTCCTTCTGATTGCCAACAACCTATTTTAGAACAAATAAAATTCTTCTATGAAGATCTCCCAAGAGATATCTTAATATTAATAAATTGTCAATCAAGGAAATAAAAGCATTCATTCCCAAGAAAAATTGTATACCTCGTCTAATAGACCAACATAGAGCTTGATTTATGATAGGAAAAGACTTAAGTAAGCTACACCAAATACTGGAAGTTATAGAAGTCTTTTTCTCACTATGCCACAACTAATGAGCCTGATACATACTCTTTAAATACTTAACTTTCATCAAGGTTCCCCAAATAAAAATTATCAAAAAGTACACTCCATAAAATCTTTGCACATAGAGCTCTGTTAAACCAACTAACATTCTTAATCCCCATGCCTCCTAAAATATTAGGTTTTGAAATACCCTCCCAAGAATAAAAATGAAATTTTGTGAGATTTAGTTTCCTAACCCAGAGGAAATGAAATTTTTTACTTCTTATTAGATAAATTACTACTTCATGTATGCTAAGCAAATAAAACCAGTAGACAGGTATACTTGTAAGGATAGAACTTACCAACAAAAACCTTCCACCCATTGACATCCACCTAAATGACTATGAACCAATCTTCCTCTGTATCCTCTGAACTAACCAAAACCATTCATCATTCTTGTATCCATTTGGTTTCAGATGAAATCCAAGGTACTTGAAGCCATCATCAAGATTATTCACTTTGTAGGGGAGTAAAGATGCAATTTGATTTCTAACCTCTACATCTTCACAAAAGTGAACAAAAACAAATTTATGAACACTGATAGATATACCTGAAGCATCGAAGAAGAATGGAATGATAGAATGAAAATGATTCCATTCAGAATACGATCCTCCCCCAAAAATATGAACATCATCCACAAATAGAAGGTGAGATATAAACATAGTACTAGAAACTTTAATGCCTTTTATCTTTTTCTGCTATTTTTCCTCCTTTATAAGTAAACCCAAGCCTTCAATTGCAAGGATGAATAAATATGGAGATAGATATCATCATTTTCTAATACCTATATTTCCACTCAAATAAAAAGTAGGAGGCCCATTAGTCAAAACCACAAACCTTGTAAAAATAATACAATCCATGATCCAATTTGTGATCTCAGGTGTCAAACCAATATGGATAAGAATAAATCTCAAATATTTCCATTCCATTCTTTCATAATATTTTATAAGATCCATCTTAAGAATGAAAGTCATTATTTTGTTCTGCTTCAATGAGTGCATGCATCCTAATTTATTCCCACAACATCCAATATTTGTCTATTTGGTAGGAACCCAAATTGTTCCTCAAAAATATATTTACCCAGATTAGGCTTCGGTCTCTCTAATATAACTTTTGTAATAATTTTATAAAGAAGATTACACAAAGATATGGGCAAGTAATCATTGAAGTTATCAGGTTTGTCCTTCTTTGGAATGAGAGTAATATAAGTAGAACTTAGAATTTGTAGAACCATAGCTCTTCTTCTAGTTTCATCAACTACTTTTTCCAGGTCATTACCCAAGATATAAAAAAACCGCAAATACAATTCTATAGTCCACTCGTTCAAGCAAGACTCTTATCTTTAGCAAATAAATTTAGGGTCTTCAATACTTATTCCACAATTACCTTCTTTACAATTTGCCTACTCATTATTGAAAAATGGAGGAAAATTTCTAATAGTCTTTGTCATTTCCCCAATTAAATAATTTCCAAATAAGACTATTTGCAAATAATGTTTCACCAACCTGTTAGTTCCCTAAGTTGAGATGGAGACATAAATTTTGTAACAAGGGGTTGTGTGACCCAAAATAAATTTAGTTAACCATATTCATATTTAAATGGGTCACATAAATGATAAATGTTAATAAAATAAGGTGGCATGGGTTCATGAAGACACTTGGAAGCTTGTGGAGCCTTTGAGTGACTAGATTCCCCACATACTTTGCATGATATTCATCCAAATTCAAACACATGGGTAATGTAACATTATTGGATTTTTATGTGGTGTCAAATATCATATAATGAGCTAAGGAATTAGAATTGGTAAATTAGGGTAACTCCCATGGAAGAGGAAGAGACTAGAAGACAAGGTGTGCCACTTGGAAGGGGATTCTATGCACCATATGACAACAGATGATGGAAGATTCTATGACAAGTATGGAAAATTCAGACCTGATTGATGAAATATGACAAATATGACATTGCAGGGCTAAAAATATCCACCAAGAGGTCTAATTTGGGAGTTATAAGAAATCATTCTAATGGGGAACAAATTTGAGCTTGAAGAGGAAGACAAGTGTCATGAGAGTTACTAAACCACTAAGATGAGTTGGATGAATCCCATGGAGGTAAATTCGACCTTAGGAGGCCTCATGAAGTTAATAAAAGGATTTCATGAGGAAGGATAATATATTTTGATCATTTTTTAATTGTCCTTTGGCATTTTGGAGAGATTTTGCTTGTCCATTGCATGGTGAGTGTTCAATCTTCCTGCTTGTGAACCCATTTCAAGGGAGTTCGATTCCTTTCCAAGTTGGTTGATGGAGAGGCCATTCAGACCTCTGATGGGATATTAATGAAGGGGTTTTATTTTCAGGTTGAAGTTACATACAGTCAAATTCTCATCTATCTCCCCATTATCTCATTCCTTCTTCTCCATTCCCCCACACTCTCATTTGATGGCACACTTGTTGGAGTGGTGCTTGCGCTTTGCTGAGTATAGTTGATGCCCAGGATTTGATACATGATTCATGGATATGTAATCTAATCTACATATTATCTGTAATTCAAAATATCAGAAATACATGTATGAAATGCTTTCATTCCCATTCTCTTGAATAACTAGTTTTCATGGATTTGGCTTCAATCTTGAAGTGGTTTTATACCATATTTGTATGAGGAATTTTATATGATTTTTATGATGTTGGGGAATAAATATATTATTTAGTACTCTTTAATTTAATTTCCATATGATATTCAGCTCAAAATCCAACAAAATCTTGTGTGAAAAGCTTGCATTCTCATGCCATTATATCACTAGTTTCCATGATTTTGGCTTCAATCTTGAAGAAGTCTTGTATCATATTTGTATGAGGGATGTTCTCTGATTTTGATGAGTTTGTGACAGCCATATATAATTTTTTACTCTTTAATTTCTTGTCCCTATTCTCTGTGGGTCGAAATCCAAGAAATCCATATGTGAAACTCTTGCAATTCCATGCTACTAATTCACTAGTTTTCATTTATTTGACTCCCATACTGAATGAGTTGTATACCATACTTGTATGAATATATTTATATGGTGTTTAATACTATTGGGGAATCAATTTTTATTCTATATATGGTCCCTATATGTCACATCCTTATCTTAACATTTAACTCTACCTTTCATATGTCAAAATAGAGCTAGTTATGCAATTTCACTGAAAGTTATCAAACGAATGTGGAACTCTATAACCATTTTCCAGAACTAATAACCATGTGTAATGACATTCCTTTAGTTATTATATCACTCCTCGTACTCTTATTACAAATTTGGTAGGTTCGTACATGAGTTGGGAATCCTAGTTGGCTACACCCTAGGGGGAATTTCATCACAATTTCCTTGTAATTTTTGGCCTTTTTGTCATCAGCCCCAAACAAGTTTGAATAGGTATAAAGTCTGATGCAAATTATACATAAAACACCTTTGGATGTTTTAAGACTCACCATACCATCTCCTTTCAAATCCAGGACCATTTGATGAAAGTTGGAACCCTCTAGAGTAATGACTAGTTAAGCTCGAATTTTGCCCGAATTGCGCTTTTCTTCAAAATTTAGAAAAAAGGGACATTGCAGTATTCAACTAGTTTTACAAATTTTAGGATATTATATTAGTATAAATATCCCTGAAATGATTCACAACAACAAATTTTAGTGATTTAGTATCACTATATACCTCATTTTTATCATTTTTCTTTTCCCAAATTGCATTAGTCTTCTCTGGTTCACAAAATGGTGGAAAAACTTTGTATTTTTGTCGTATGCATGGTAACCACACTTCCTTTCTCTTTTGTCCCCAAGTTTCCTCTTTTTGTCTTAGAATTTTTTTTTCCACTTCAAGGGATAAAAGCTTATCTTTCCTTTCTATAGTAAATAAATCCTCATCCATGTAACCTGTTAACTTTTGAATTTCAGCATCAATTTTAGAAAGAAGATTTTCATCTAAATTGCCTTTTTCTTTCTTCCAAATTTCAACCTCCTCCTTCATTAGAGACAACATTTTAATTAAACTTTGAATGAGGGAAGAATGGACAGAAAGGGTGAGACATTTCCACTTTTATTTTATCAAGACCTTGAACTCCTCATCCTCAAGCCATCGGATTAAATTTAAAAAGGTAATGAATAAAATATCTATCAAAGTCCAACTGAAGAATCACAACTTTATGATATGGAATTCCCGAAGAATATGACCATGGTTGATATCATCCTAGATCATCACATGGAGCTTATAACATAAGGAAAATGTCTAAGCTTTTAGAAATTTATGCTCCCCCTCATTTCCCATTTGACCAAGTTGACATTAGCACATTAGGAACAATATCCACTAGCTTTGAATTCTCAAATAAAGAAACCATAAAACCCACTAACATAACCACTTTATTTCCTGCTCCCCAAAAATTTCTTAGATGATAAAGTGAAATTAAGGTTGCATTCCACAATGAAGTGACTATCTTCCAACATAACATAAAGAGAAATTTGTTCCCAAAAAGACTTTGTATTTTGACACAGTCTATATATATTTAAAATTCTCAAACTATGTTGAAAAACTTTCAACTTACCATCAATAAGAATACTTTCAAAAGTAGAAACTTTTTCCAGATGGTTTAATACTTTCCCTGATCTTTCCAAGATATTAGTAGAGCACTATGCTTTATCCCTCCTCTCCTAAGAGAATACACCCAAAAAACCAAGGGAAATAAACACAAGCATGCTTGTGGTTGAATTCACCTTCTGAGTCACTTGTATATCGACAGCTATGAGTGGCCTTGTCATTATGACCAGGAGCTCCGTGTCCTGCTTGAGATAATGATAGTACTTTCCATTCTTGTTATTCTGAGTATACTGACTCATGTGAGCTAGTTTATCTACTTTCCATGTTGTTGGATGATTCATCATGATGACCATAGATTCCATTATTGTTTGTTTAAACCTACTCGATTGAGCATTCAAGGTGGGATGTCCAATCCACTCATGGGAATTGTTCTCTCAAGCATATGTTCAATATTATGCATGGGAGTGGGGAAGGTCTTAGCCACAAACCGATTATGTTCCCTGGGCCATGCCAAGTGATTTCCATCATCCTGACTAGGATTCTTTGCTTACCATTGGCAGATCGATTGACTATCGTTTTGCTTATCAACATGGGGATAGACTCTCTTGGAAACTATTGACACATCCAATTATAAATTAGTATACATCATCATTTTATATTTTTTTAATATTATGATAAACTATTATTAAATTTTACAGTTTTATCAAATTTATTTTTTAATTTATTAACGTTACATATCTATATCTACCACTAAGTTGTAGATGCACTCTTATTCTCTTAATGCAAAATATCATTAACCCTTTCTTTAGTGGTGATAATGCAGTAGATGAGTCTACCTTGTCTGAAGGTATGTCCATTAGCCCACTTATCATCCTTTTTCAAAATTCCTAGTCTCGTCTTTGGTTTGGAATCAGCCCTTTATCTTTTATTTTTTTGGTTTCTTGAGTCAGGATGGGGGGGATTTTACTATTCACAGCCTCTCTTCAACAGGTGGGGTGGTCCCTCTAATGACCCCTCTCGAGGTTATGTTTCCTTTCTCTTTGTATAGTGGCCTCACTAGGCTGATGGATGTCACTAACATGGACCACGTAGGTGTGGATAAAGGAAAGGGAGTTGTCTAGTATTGGGAAGAAAAATATGGGAACCTCCCATCATATTATGCCTCCTTATTCTGCTTATGAACAATTCATTGACCATTCAAAGATGTCACCTATTGTGTATGTATTTTCTATGACTCTATCTTGTGATCTTAGAAGCTACTACCCTACCCCGTCCTCCTATAATTTATTTGACATAGAGTTCATGTATTTTTTAGACATTGGCCTTGATACTCTTCATGTGTGTAGGGTTTTTATCAAATGATGGATAATATATCCTTAGGATATGGTAATGAGGACCCATTGAGATTTGAGTCAGCTAAAAGTATATATTCGAGTGATGGAATGGAACTAAACTCGCATCTTGGTTATGTCATCCCTTCAAATCACTTGGAAGGTAGTTTCATTATTTTTAACAATACTATTGGGGATGGTTATAAGATCCCAAATCCAAACGACTAGGGGAGTGATATGGGTCTTAGCTATGATGTTGTTTTGGAAATGGTTCCAAATCCTACCAGTTTCGAGTTCAGTTCTCATGTTTTAGGGCCTATTGATTTTAAGCTCGATTCCTTAGAAGTGGTCTTGGACTTCTATGCTGACAAGGACGAAAATGGAGGTCTAGAGGTTTAAAATTTTATGGATATAACACCTCCCTTTTCAATTAGGAAAAATATCAATCATTCACCTAGAGGATCTAGATATAAATTTATACCTTGACCCTTGAATAAGAAAAAACGGTGATCACTTTCGAAGGGACATATTCTATGAGATTATTTTGACGTATACCCTAAATTATGAGGCAAGATGTCTATCATGGAGTCGTCTTGTACGCAAACCAAGTGTGATTTCAGATTTGGTAGTTAATCCACCATTATAAGGGATCTTAGAGTGAGTCGTCCTAGTCTAAAGTTTCCCTAATGCTTTTAATGTATTTGAATTGTCGTGGGTTAGGGATTCCCTCTTAAAAGATATTTGTTAAGATATTTGTTCTTTCTAAGTAACCTTCAGTCATTTTGTTACAAGGGTCTTTAACTTGTGGGCATGGTATCCTTAAGGATCTTATGGAACTATTGTCTCGGTGAGATTCTGTCAATTTGGATGTTATTGGTAGATTTGGTGGCTTCATCACAAGCTGGAAGACCAATCAATTTTGTTGTACTAACCGTTGGTATGTTTCTCTTGGATTAGGCATCATTCTCTTTTCCATACATTTGGGGCATGCTCTTAGTCATTAATATTTATGGCTCTTCCCAACAACGAGTCCATTTTGGGGAAAATTTGTTCTAGTCTGGGATGTTGAAAGGAGATATAGTGATCATGGGGGGTGATTTAAATTTCACTCTTGGTGAAAGTGAAATTTGGGGACCAAATTCCCATAAGGACCCTTTGTTTAATTATTCCATAAGGATATTGGATGATTTCTCATGGGTTGACATATTTCCTATCAAACTTAGACCGAATTGGAGAAATAAGTAGGATGGAAAGAACAGGACAATTAAGAGGATCGACATATTTCTAATAAATGATGGGATTATGGATATTGTTGTAAACCTTAGACAATGAGTTGGAAAGGGAAGGGACTTTTATAATTTCCCTATTGTTTTAGACGTGGTGGTGGTTCTAGATAAGCCTCCTAACTCCTTTAACTTTAACTCCACTTGGTTGGACGATGAAGAATATAAAGTTTTGTTCAAAATCCTATGGAGTCCATATGATGAAAACAATATTGTTTATGTAGGTATCCAATTCCTTAATAATTTGAAAAGGATAAAGGGCATATCTATTTCATGGGTTGCTAACAGAAGGAAAAGGTAGGATCGATAGTTTAGAAGGATTGAAGACTTATTAGAATATTTTCATGATTCCATATTGATGGTTTCCTCACTATGGAGCAAAAAATATAGGGGATAGAGTTGTAGATCAACAAAAGAAAAATATTGGATGAAAATGAAGCATCTTGGAGACTAAAAAGATGAGTCATCTAGATCCAGAAAGGAGATGATAATACCAAATTCTTCCATGAATTTGTCAAGAATAGGAAGCATACTAATTCTATATGGAAGATAGAGGAGGATAATGGTAATTCTATTATGGGTTACATAAACCTTTCCAGGGATGAAGTCAATCATTTAAGTAATCTATACAAAGAAGAGTAGGGGGCTCATATATGACAAATGATGAATATTATTGAAGAATATCCATCATTAGTGAATGAAGAACAAAATTTTGATATCTTGTAGGAGTTCAATCTTGAAGAACTTAAAGTGGTTGTTCATTCCTTGCAAAAGGACAAGAGCCCTGGATCAGATTGATGGCTAGTGGAATTTTTCAAATCCTTTTTTGATATTTTTGACAAGGATTTGTTGGTTGTTATAGAGGAGTCCATAATTAATGGTAGAGTATTAACAACTTTCAATTATACTTTTATATCTCTTATCCCTAAGATTGACAATGTTAGCAAATGGAAGGATTTTAGGCCTATCTCTTTTGTCACTATGTCTACAAGTTTATTGCCAAAATTATAGCTAGCAGAATGAAGCAACTTCTCTAAGGATATGTTTCACGTGAACAAACTTTTTTTTTGAAGGGTAGACAAATTCATGATGCAATTGGGATTTCTCAAGAGGAAATGCATACAATCAAGATATAAAAGGTCCCATCTACCATCATCAAGGTGGATCTCTCCAAGGCATATGACATGGTAAAATTATTCTTAAGACTTATGCTATTATTGGCTAGTTTTCAATGATAGTTTGTGAATTGGGTCTTAGCATGTGTTCAATAAGTTTATTTTTCTATTAAGATTAATGGTTTTGCTTCAACCTTTTTTAGACCTAGTAGGGGGTTGAGGCAAGGATGCTCTTTGGCTCCCCTCCTCTTTATTTTAATTGTTGAGGGATTGAGTAGAGCCATATCACATGCAAGATCAAATGTCTCTCTTAAAGGAATCAAGTTTGGAGGAAATGTATGTATTACACATTTGTTATTTGTTGATGACATTCTCTTGTTCTATGATGGATCTATAAGGGACATTGAAAACTTTAAAGACATTTTACCAATGTTTTCAAGCATTATAGGGATGATCATTAATGACAGGAAATCTTCTCTATGATTTATGAATTTGGACTAGGAGTATATTGAATAGATTAGTTTTGTTTTAGATTTTAATGTTGTGGAAGTACATGATGGCATTAAATACTTGGGTTTTGTGCTTAATCCCAATTACTATATGTAGAGGGATTGGGCATCATTGATTGGGAAGGTAGAGAGAAAACTTTAGGTTTGGTGCAATAAGTGGCTTTCACATGGAGGAGGATTGATTTTGGTAAAATCAATCTTGGAAGATATCCCTGTTTTCTAGACTTATTTAGCTTATGTGCTTGTGGGTATCTTGGATTAAATTAGGAAAATATGCTATAGTTTCTTGTGGAAGGGAAACCTTAAAGGAAAATATTTTTCCTGGGCAACTTGGAAGAAAATTGTGTTACCTAAAGACATTGCAGCCTAGGGCTTGAAAAATCCTCATTGGTTTAGTCTTTACTGCCAAAGGGGATGTGGAGGATTCTTAAGAATTAAGGTCTATGAGTTTTTGTTGTTTATCAAAGTATGTATATCCTCTTACCATTGAGGAATGGCTCATGACCCGAAACAAATCCACAAGAAATGCGACATATATGTGGCGGGCTCTATTATCTTGTTTTGAGTTGATAGTGCCTTGATTAGTTTGGAGGATAATACATAAAAAAAATGTCTATAATTAGGATATGATCCTTCAATAGGAAGTATAGCTCATAGGAGTCTTGATCACATGATTGATGTTCTTAGAGTTCAAGGCAAGTTTTTACTATATCAAGTGGGGGATAGGAACAATTCCAATCCACAAAATCATGTTTGGTTAAAAGATGAAGAATTAGCTTTCGAGGATGAAGACAAAATTACTTGGAAAAGATACATAAAAAATCTTAAGGAGTGTCACATTCACTTGGTGGACAGAGTGGATTATTTGGATTGGTCAAGGAATGAGACTGGATGGTGCTACAAGCCCAAGATAGACTACAAAGCTTTGAGAGAATAAGAAGACCATCCTTAGGTTCCTTGGTGGATTCCTACTATTTGGAAACTTAACCGTTCATTAAAAATAAAGTTGCTTATGTGGTTGAATTTATACAAGAAGATACATGTTTGGAGAATATGATGAGGAGGTACTATATTGGACCTAGAAGATTCCCATTATGCAAGGAATCAAATGAAGAATTAGACCATTTATTCATCACTTGTCCTTATGCCATGAGTATTTGGCTCCTGGCCTCACATGTCACTAGGGTTAATTTTATTTGGAATGGATTACAACTACATGATGTTTTCAAAGACTGGATATCTAATGATTTATTCACAGAGTCTAAATCTTTACCTTCATTATTGATTTGGGGTACTTGGCTAGCAAGAAATAAGGCCATATTTGATTATATACTTTTGGATCATGTCCATTATGTTTTCAAAATCCTAGCCATCCTTAAACTCTTCTTGTAGAATGGGGATATTACAAAAATTCGAAGGGTGGTAGACGAAGTGATAGACATATCTAGATGTTGGGCTTATTTTAATGGTGATTCTCAAGGTGACCCAGGCAAGGGGGTAGCATGATGTATTGCTCATCTATCAAATTCTCAATGGTATAAGTTTGTAGCAGGTTTGGGTCAGAGTACAAATAATGCAATTGAGTTAAAGGATTTAAAATTGATCTTGCTACTTGCTCTTGCAAAAGGAATAACACAACTTTAGGTGTTTCGTGATTTGAAGCTTGTAGTGGATTGGATGAAGAAGAGAAGAGCTTTGAAGAACATCAATTTTCATTGTATCTATCGAGAGAGGAATGATCAAGTTGATCTATTATCCAAGTAGGGTCGGGCTGACAGATGGATGAGGGCTATTGGTTTCAATGGTAATACATCAATGATAACATTATGGAGTTGGATCTTGGTCCTTTTCCTTTTTGAAGGAAGAGACCTACATTTACATATATGGTTTTTTTTGTTTCTTTTGCTTTTGACAAGGTGACAAATTGGTATCAAATTTTTAATTTATATATATATGTGTGTGTCTCTGTAAGACATAACAGATTTTGAGAAAATTTGGTTGATATCTCAAACATATTTTAATTAACATGTTTTATTTTGTAGTTAATTTTCATAAACAAGTGTTGGCAGTTTTCGGAAGTCATATCTTTTTCATAGAAATACTATTATATGATTAAGGCATTGATAATTTGATATGCCTCGAAACAATTTGATTTGTATAAATATAATAATTGTAAAAAAAAATTCAAAAAAAGCATTAACCTTTTTTTTAATTAAATTTATTTCCTTACTCCAAATAGCATACTCTTACTTATATATATTTATCATGAATTTGGGTGGATGATTTTTTGATGCCCATTGCCTACCCATCTTACTATTTCAGGAAATACATTTCTTTATTTAAAATGACAAGATTTAAGAAAAGCTGCATTTTACAATTTAATATATATATATATATATATATATATATATATATATATAAAAGCTTAATAATAATAAACAAATAATAGTTGATGATTAGGTGAACTTGGGTATCACGGTATTTTTGAAAAATTATATAACAATCACTTAAGAAAAATATAAAATAATATTCATTTTAAATTTATGATAGTAAATTTTATTTTATTTATTTAAAAATAATTAAATTTAAATATAAATATTTTTATATTTTTTACTTATTAAGAAATTTATAAATTTAATTAAAATTAATCAGTAAAATAATAAATATAAATTGTAAGATCAATGATAGCATAATTTATCTTCAATTACAAATTTAATTAAAATTAAAAACAATTGAAAACAAATCTGTGTGCTTGCTTTGGTTTCTGCTCAACCCATCTCTCTGCTCTCAGCATAATTATGCAGGCGTCGTCATCTTTACCCATCGTATTTGAGGCTCCCGGTTATATCAGAATCTACAAAGATGGAACGGTTGAACGATTGGTAGACAGGGAAAGGGTTCCCCCTTCTTCAGAGAACGATAATATAAAGGTTCCCCCTTCTTCAGGGAAAGGGTTCCCCCTTTTATATAAAGGTGTATATAAATATTGTATATTTGTTTGGAGTTTTGTTAGAAATATGTAAAAAAAAAGCATGGAATTGCATATATTAATATGAAAATTATATGATGTGAGTGTTATGATGGTATTTAAGGATATTAAATTTATTTATGGATTCAAAAGTAAAGCACTTTCAAATTTGAATTTTACATTAAAAAAATTAACTAAATTTCCATTAAATCTCACTAAAAAATCCAAAAACATTAAATAAATATAATACTTTATATATAAATATATCTTATATATAATTTATATTTATATATAATTTATTTATTTGTCAAAATAGAATTGTTTTTAACATGTGACACAATAATAATAGGCAATCAGCCTACTGCGGAGCAGGCAATTGGATCTCAAGCTCCCACTAAGCTGGCTAATTTTCATTGTAATATTATATCTTTCTATTAAGCATTCTAAATACATTTATAGTACCTTTCATGTATTTCTTATAAGGGGTTAGTTGATGTTGTGATGATGCATATTGCAGTAGTAAATGTATACCTTTGAGGTTATAGTAATTAATGTATGATTGTTTGAGGTTACATAGTAATTAATTAATGGATGGTTGTTTAACTTTTAAGGTAATAGTAATTATAATTTTGTTTAATAATTGTCACATTAAAAAGAACTTATTTTTAAAATCTTTAAAATCATTTTTTAACAATATAAGTAAAAATTAGACTTTATTTATTTTATTAATTAAATCAATATTACTTTTTTTTTACCATTTTAAAACTTATTTTTAATTACTTTAATCATCCAATTTGACTATTTTAAAACATTTTTTTAATTACTTTAATTATTAAATTTGACCACTTTAAAACATTTTTTAATTGCTCTAATCACTTTATCACTTCCTTTAGTTTTGATATTCTTTTGATGGTTAGTTGAGTTTTAATATTTTTTGGGTGGTTAATTATCCATTTTCTGATTCCCTTCCACTTGTTGTGTGTATCTCTTCCTTAATTTGTGAGCATTTTTTTTAATTGTTAAAATGGCTAATTTTTTTTTAATTATTTATGATTTCTTTTAGTTTTGATATTTGTTTAGTTAATTATTCATTTTCTGATTCCCTTCCCATTGGTATATATATTTTTCTTTAATTTATGAACATTTTTTATTGTTAAAATGTTGGATTTTTTTTTCAATTATTTAATTAATTAATTTTTTTTTGTAAGTTGAAAGATATTCTATTAAAAAAGAAAAAGAAAATGTTCGTACATACAAAGTTGCAAAACAACCTGCTCAGGTGGAGCAGGTATGAAGTGCCAAAATGGGACTAGGCCCTTCCTCTGGGAAGGAAAACAGGTCATCCAAGTAAAAATTAACAAAAAACCCCATAGTTTTGGGTTAAGGCAAAAGCCATCTAGTAAACTGTGTTGAATGCAAGAAAACAAAAAAAACAGATAATTCCAAGATGTGTACCACATGGCCAGGAAGACACTCGAGCGTGAATCGTGTTGCATGTGTACAGAGAGGACACGCGGCCTTGAACCACGTTGCATGTGGCTGAGCAGATGCATGACCACTGATCATAGTTGTTGCCAGGGTACCTCCTCGATAGGGCAGGTGTACCCCAGGGAATCTGGTTGTGCGGGCTCACCTGAGGACATCTCCAAGATGCTACTGGAAGTGGCCATGTCTTCATCGCTAGGACTGTTCTTTGCCTCCACGGTCCCTGCAGAAGGTGATTTGGTGGGCAGGGGAGAGGTTTTCCTGGTGACAACTGGGTTGGACGAGAATTTGCAAACAAGGCTGGAGGACGGTCGATGCTGAGGTGGGGGGATGGCGTAAGGTGAAGGAGCAGAGGAGGTGGTTGGGACCGCAGGTGATCCAGGAGGAGCTTGAGGCACCTCAGCTTGAGGGCCATGAGGTGCAATCGCTTGGTGAACCGGTTCAAGTTGAGGTGTAGGTGCAGGGGCAGGAGGAACCAAGGGGTTGAAACAGAGGACCAGGCGCGTGAGGAGATTTTTGAAGATCCAGTAGTTCTGCCGACGCTCCACAGTGCGTCCTACTCCACCCAGTGCACCTGATAGTTCATAACGATTCTCTGAACTTCCGTCGAGATTTCCAAGTCGAAGCCATTATTGCTGGCTTGAGCCGAGAGGGGTATTTGTCCCTCTACTCGTGTTGTTTTGCCTCGCCCCCTGCGGGAAGTACCCCTTTGTCTTCTTGGCATAATGGAAGAAGCTTAGCAGGATGAAGGCGCTCCTGTAAAATATGGAGGCACGCCTGAGCAGAGAAATGGGCAGAGTGGCTCGGACTATGAGGAATGCCTCCGTGGCTTAGGGCGATAACGGTGGAGCGGGAAAGTGGAGAGCTAGGAGCGGAACAGCACTGACGATCTAGGCATCAGGGAGCCACTGTGTGAACCAGAGAAATGGCGGGGAGCAGATTAAACTCAAGGGTCGGCATCTTCTGTACTTAATGCTACTTGTGCAAGTATCGGTAGCCAGCGGGGAGATTAATGGCATCCGAACAATGATGAGACTGCTTAGTCCCGTCGACATGCAGAGGGACAACCACGTTACTTGGGGAATTTAAGGCTCCAAATAATGGCATAGAGGGAAGGTTATGCATAGGCAGGAGAGGTCGCGTCATCCTTCACGGTGGGTCTGATCACACCCGCATCCAAGAATTTAATTAATTATTTTAAAATCACTTTCTATTAACTTTGATCACTATAAAACATTTTTTCCTAACTTGACTAATTTAAAACTTGTTTCTAATCCCACTTTAGGTACCATCTCAAGATAGTTATTCATTGTTAAAACATTTTTCTACCTGTCCTTTCATTTTATGTTTTTAAGATAGTTATTCATTGTTTAAAACATTTTTTACCTAACCACTTAAGACCACTTTAAAACTTTATTCTAACCACACTTTCGGTATATCTCCTTTCATTTTGGTATTTTTTCGTTAGTTATTCATTTTGTGATTTCCTTTAAAGTATTGTGTATCCCTCTTCCTTCCATTATGTTCCATTTGACTTATTAATATAATTTAAAGTTTGATAAAGGGTTAATTATTTAGCCTTTCTTTGACATCGATCTCTCTTTCTTAATTTTAACAATTCACCTTTCGATAACTTCACTCACTCGACGAAATTAACCTAATTTTGAATACTTTTTACATTTAAGTAGATTCTATTTACTTGTTAAAGATACTTGTTATTAAATGTTTGTACTTGGCCACATGACATAAGGAAATGTACATATGGTTCATACTTAAGCATTTCTATATTAAATTATATTACCACTCAAAGATTGAGGGTTATGGGCTCTATGTCTTTTTCGAAGGGTCTCGTTGATAATTATCTCTAACTTGTGTAAATTTTCATTTTTTCATTGAAAAGGTGTATTCTACATAGTAAAAGAGAGATATGTAACTTCTTTCGTGCTCATCTTAGAGTTGACACGTGTCTTTTATAAAAAGTAATAAAATATTATTAAAAATAACATGTTGGTTTAAATTAAATTTAAAATATTTATAATTGCATATATATAAAACAACATAAATTAGATAAACTAAAAGCATAAACATTGAATTACACATTTCCACTCAAGTTTGATATTTTCTAGGAGTTACGTTTTTTTTTTAAATGATAAGGTATATGCATGTATGGGTGCATCGTTTGAGTTCCTAAATGATGGAATTAGCCTATAGAAATGATATCGTATAGAGAACAAATAGTACTAGTGTGGCACTATTTTCCAAAATAAATTTAGTATTTTTAAATTTGTTTGTAATTATCTTTGAGTGATCAAACCTTGAAAACAGTACATCAAGTGTGGGTGCAACTTTTGAAGGTCTTAATGCAATGACCATGAAATAGTTTTTTCATAAAATGTTGATGTCAGTGTCTAGTACTACATTAGCATTTTACTTTTTTTAATTCTTGAGAAATGAAAAAATTATGGAAGAAATATTAACAATGTGTTTTTTGAGTTAAGGAGTTATGACAATGTGTGTGTGTGTGTGTATAAAAATGCTATATATGTCTAAAATATCATAAAAAATGATTGTGTATAGCATAATGTAATGAGTGGTAAAAGGCGGGCATATTGAGAAAATGGATAAA
This sequence comes from Pseudotsuga menziesii, assembly GCA_001517045.1. NCBI lineage: Eukaryota > Viridiplantae > Streptophyta > Pinopsida > Pinales > Pinaceae > Pseudotsuga > Pseudotsuga menziesii. The sequence continues at coordinate 494,187 of LPNX010252781.1, forward strand.
ATACTCAATTAGCTATGGTTTACCATATTCCATAGCACATGTTTGGTTAATCTGAAGCTAACTTTGAAGTAGACAAATAAGAATAGGGATGACATTAAAACACATGAGGCTCGGCTTAGGTGGTAAGGAATACGAGCACGTTCCTTTTAAATTCAAATTTATCTTCTCGCCTAACTCGATGTCATAGAAAACACATGCATGATTTAGATTTACAAAACGAGTTTGTGATTTTTTAGCTAAAATGCATACGCTATTTGTATCAATAAAATGTGTGCATGATGTTAAGCACGTTGAATTTACCTTAGGTACAAGAGTTGTGAGGGGGTGAGAGTTGTGAGGGGGTGGGGAAGGGTCAAATGGTTGGGATAATTTAGGAAGTTCAAGTGGGAAGAGATGAATTACACGAGGGAATGGGAACCCATAATGGGTTATAGGGGAGAAAGGGAGTGGGGCTTGAGAGCACAATTAAGAGAAGAAGAGGCGGTGAAGAGGTATAGGGTTAGGAGAAATATGTGAGACAAGAGTTACGAAGGAGGATAATGTAGAGGGGAGGTAGAGGGAAGAGAAGAAGTGGATGATAGTTTGATGCAAGAGCATATTGGCGGACGATAATGTGGATGGGGAGGATTAGAAGAGGAATAGGGTATGTTGGAGGAAAGAGGTGGGACAAGGGGTAAATTAAAGCAAGGGAAATGAGATGGAGTGAAAGAGAGAAGAGGGGGTGTAATGTGGCACGGGGTTGGGGAGAAGGGATAAGATGAAATTATTGAGAAAGGGAGTATGAGAGAGAGGAGGAGAGAGAAAGTGTTAAAGATGGAGAAGGAGTGTGAGAGAGAATAGGAGGGAGATATGAAGGAAGCATTGATGATATGTAGGAGGGGGAAGAGACATATATGAAGGGAGGGAGAGGGAGCGATTCAAAGAGAGATATGTGGAGAAAGTGAGGGATAGAAGGTGTGTGTGTGTGAGAGAGAGAGAGAGAAATGTGTATGGAGAGGAGAGGGAGAGAGTGAGGGAGAGAGGTGGGGGAGTGGGGAGGATGGAGAGAGAGAGAGAGAGAGAGAGAGAGAGAGAGAGGGAAAGAGAGAGAAATGTGTAGGGAGGGGGGGAGGGATAGGAATGGGAGAGAGGGGGGGAGGGGAGGGACACAACACTAGTATAATTTGGGCAAATAAATGACCAGGTGACTAAAAGACTTAGTCAGGATAATTTTTTTAAACTAAATACTACTAAATTTGAGCAAACAACTAAAAATGACTAATTTATTCATGGGATAAAAAATACAACTAGATAATAAGTGACACAACTAAAAATGACTAAAACCATGACTAAAATTTATTAAATTATTGAATTAATCCTAACATAATTAATATTCCCTCTAGAGACGATATAACTGAGCAGCCCATGAGCATGTTTGGCGTAGATCATGAAGGGACTTATACACATATATTATGCATATAGCTATCAAATTATAAGATGTACCTTTGTCAAGCCTTGACGTAGGTTTTCCAATGAAAATTTGCAAATTGCAAATTTGATAATGAAATTTTACAATTTAGTATATTTTAGCACCGTAGATGGATTCAAAGACTCCATAATGCTGGTCTCTGAATCCATTTGTAGTGTTAAAATATACTAAATTGTAAAAAAATAGGGGGTCTTTGGATCCGCTTATCATGTTGAAACTGCAGATGGATTTAGAGACCCCAATCAAGGGTCCCTAATTCCGTCCACAGTGTTAAAAATTATTCAAAATTTCAATTTTCCATTATTGAATTACATCAAATATAATATAATATACACACTATGTAATATAATATAATATAATATAATGTGATATGGTATTAATATAATATGTTTTTAATATAAAAATATATTGCATTATATATTATATTAATATAATAATATAATAATGTTAATAAATTTTAAAATTTACAAAGAGGGAAATAAAAATTGGGGGAAAGTTTATTATGTGTTGTGGTAATCTATAGTTTCTTATTGTTCATTGAATATATTGTTGATCTAAAATGGAAAGTTTTACATGGTTTATGAAATTACTATAGATGCCATGTGCATTCTATAGAGAATGGCACGAACTTATCAAGGAGGCAATATGATTTTATCATCATATGTAGGGAACATAGATAAAATCAAATCCTTTCACTTTTACTAGGAACAAATTCTCTGTGTTAAATATCTATGCTACAATGTCGTTGATATATGCTTATAATACCTACTAGGGGAGGAAAACCAGGTTGTGGAATCTATTGTTGGAGAGATGGGCTCTTCTATTGTTTCCCCATCCTTGAGGTAACATGTTTGCATCACTAAGGCTACTTATACGTGGAGGTGGATGGTCTATAGGTATGTGTTCATAGGTCAATGTTGAGAAACAATTGCTCAAGGATATTCTTCGTAGGCCGACGATTGAAGGGAAAATGAATTTCTTTAAATTTGAATTTGGTATTGCATGGTGCATCCCATTCTATCTTGCCAATTGTGTCAATTTCTCAAAACACTCGAGATATGCATGTATGAAAGAAAATAATTAGCTCACAAAGGAGGAGATGATATGAGAGTGCAATAATGGTTGAAATTGCAAGCGATAAATAGAGAGAAGCCATAATGTAGAGCATGCTAATATGATTAGCAGTCACTGATGACTTCAAGTTGGAAGTAGTCCTCTCCAAGCTAATTCCTACACAATTTCCTGTATGTCTTCTTCCATCCCATCCACAAGACAAAAGATATTTATTTCCATTAATCATGGCTCTCATCATTTTTTTATAAAGTAAATGCAATATTTAATGTTTATTATGTTAAAGTTACAACATCACGAGTCATTCTCCAACCCAATATTGTGAACCAAGGTTGGGCCTCATGTGTTGAGGTAGTTCCTTAGTGATCCTGAGTTCGACTCAAGAAACTTGGAGTAGATTCTTGAGTTGGACTTAAGAATGAATAAACCTAATATGCAAAGGGTAAGCCTCATGTGTTGAGCTGAATTTTTTGATATGTCAAAGTGATGATGTTGTATAGTCTTGTTGGACAAGGCTAATGACTTGTGTGTTAATTTGGATCCTCATGTGTAGAGGTAATGCTTTGCATGTTGAAGCATGAATGGTGTGTGATGTATTACTAACCATGGTCACTCGATATGGATGAGCTATTAAGTCTCCTCTAGAGACCGAACACCTCTAGAATGAGCATGTGACCACTTGGAACGATAGTTATAAAATATGATCACATCATTGGACAATAACTCTTAGTATAATTGATATGATAAATTAAAGTTGACACATATGGACCATGTATGTAATAAAAGAGATAAAGGTAAGACGCATTAATATTATAGAGAATTCTAATTTCTCATATGTATATAAAAGGAGAACTTCAATGGATCATTTCATTGATAATATCAAGAATGACTTCAGTTAAAAGAGTTAACTAAGTGTTAACAAAGAAGATTGAGGTAATTAAAGTGTTTTACATAATGACATTTTAGTTAAACTAAAAGATGACACTTGAGTTAAACTAAAATGCGACACTTACATTATGTCACTTGAATCATCCAACTAAATAAGTGATATAGAATCCAATTGAAGATTGAGTTCCGTCTAAAGTCAAAGCATACACATATGCGCCATGATTGAGTCACATTGTGAGTTGTTAGGTAGCAATTAATGATACCAAGGAAAAAGTGTGAATTGGTGTGTTCATAGTCTGCATCAAATCAGGAATTGTGAATTGGCGTGTGGATAGTGTGCATTACTAGTGCATACAATGTGAATTTATTTGTGCGTAGGGAATATGGTTCAATCAATCAATCTTTCTCTTCTCTCTTACTTAATGATTACAGCTGGGGTGCTTGGAAATTCTCTCTTATCTTGCACCAAGGGTGCTAAATGTAATCTGCAATTGTAAAAGACATTATATGTTATTTATCATTGTGCTAAAGAGATGTGTTGGTGTTTTTCTCCCTCATTGTTTTGAGGATTTTCCCCATGGTACATATTGTGTTATGTGTGAATGCTTATTCATATGAATGTTCAATGTGTTAGGATTATTAATCCTCCCTTGTCCAATTTGGTCATATGTCTAAATCAAGAGTCATGTCTAAATCGGGAGTCCATCCAGTCTATTTATAGTCACTAGCACCATTGGGTCCACTTGACCTAATTGGGGCACATATTCTAGTTACTAAGTGTGGGGAACACTAATTGAGGCCTACTGCCACTGATTTCACTTGCATGCATCAGTTTAGGAGGCTCCTAGATCAATCCCTACAACTTAGGATCCACTAGGAGTGCTGATACCAACCTTCATCAGTTAAGTTCAGATAGTGACTAGTCAAGCTGAGTTAGGAGTTAGTTACATTCAGTTCTATTCCTCTACATTCAGTTAGCGCTAGGAGAGGTGCATTTCTCACCTACCATAGTAAGTTAGCCTCAGTTAACATTGAATTAGACACTTGAGATGTGTTTTAGAACTCTGTTGAACTCTGATAATGGTTTAGACAAGGTCAGTTAACTATTGAGTCCTTCGATAATGATTTAGACAAGGTCTTAGTTACCTACAATCAAGTGGAGTCTAATCAATTCGAATTTCCTCATGTGGATTCGAATTGCTTGTGGCTATTTAATCCATTGTACTTCATTATAATTATTACCTAGTTACTCTTTGATTAATGAAAAGCATTCATAGCTGCAAGCCATTTTTGCACTATTTCATTCTTCAATAACTGAGTAAACTGTGTGATCTATCCTGTGAGTTGTGTGTTTGTCCACCGATCTATGTGCTCAATTTAATATGGTATCAGAGCCTCAGTGGATAAGGCACTTATCCTCCTCAAATATCCTACTAGATCATTTTTTATCAAAATTTCTCCTTCCATCTCTACACCAAAAGGTGAAGGTTTACCACTTAATACCCCAAGTTAAGGAATTGTTGATCAAGCTTGATCAACTATGCTGGGTGTGATGAAAACCTGAAATGTGCAGGATGTTTGACCATCAGTGCCCCTTTTTTGTTTTTCCAGGTACAACTTCAAATGGATTCATCGGTTCTGTATTCATATGTTCCTCTTCTCACCCTATTCTCAAACTATTCAGAATGAAAGATGAAGATGATTGCATCTCTGAAGAGACAAGATCTCTATAAGGTGTCTATTGGACTTGGTGAAGAGTCCTTTGAGAGTGAGAATGACTGGCTAAATGAATGTGATGCAGCTTTTGGAACAATGTGTATGGCCCTTTCTCCTATCATGTGCTACCTCAAAATATCTGTTGAATACCCTATGGATCTCTGGACAACATTGGACAGAACCTGTCACAACCCCAAAATTTCACAAAAATTTGAAATTTTCGAGTTAACAATAAATGTTAGAACCTGCGGTTCTACTAACAGCTAACAGTTGGCCTAAAAGATCAGATAAGTAATTGGTTTCTATAATAACTTAACAATTCATTTTTCGTAGCAAGATAAAATTATTTTTGTGTGTTATTTGCTTCAGTTTACTGATTAGCTCTTTTATGTCAGTAGGTGGAATCTACTTTTAAATCCAGGGCTTACTTAGCATTCGTGCTAACGCAGATGAATACTATTTCTTACAGGTTTTTATAGGTATGATCGATCGAGTATATATTTTTAAAAGATTTATTAGTTTGTCAGCAGTATTTTGTTTGCAAATTAAAAAGCTTAGTACAATAAGCTACTAAACACTAGATAGCTCCTGCAAGGTAAAATCATTTGATTTTCATCAGTTGTTCAAATAAACATGCTTGGAAAAAGTGTAATGACAGTACAACGTAATTGCGATTTTTTTCACTAGAATCTCAGATATGTGTATTTCTTATTTAGTCTAAGTGGTTAGTAATACTCATAATTTTTTTGCAATAATATCGTGTCTTGCCTGTATAATCATTGTCCCTTAAAATTATTTCTACAGGGTACCCACAACCTATTATCTTATAGACAGTAAGAACCTTTGAGTGTAGAAACCATGACCATTATACCCTTCTACAAGAGCTTAAGGCTACCCATACTTTGTTCCCAAATTAAACTCTGAGTTCTACTTACTTTTGAAAAAGTAAAAGGATCGTCCTTATTCCTATCATCAGTTTTATCTCTGTAATATCTTACTGTCCACTAGACACTTTGTATGAACATAAAACCAAGTTGGAAATACTCCCAAGTATTAACAAGGTAATGTCACATAAACTATACGACATATGATTTTGTGATAATACTTTTATCTTTAGATTTGTACTACTTCATAGTTTCGATGCTATGGGAGTTGTCAGTTCATTTATATTTCAAAGCTATGTATAAATGACTTATTCAATGAACAATCAATTCTACCAAAAGTTTGTTTAATAACATTTTTAATTCTAACCTTTAACTTCTTTGGCATTATTATAAGATACTATCTATAAGTGTTAGACTTGGAATATTCCTAAAGCAAAAAGGGTTTACTATGCCCAAGTTGTAAAAATGAGTGGTATACCAAAGGTCAACTTATCAAGCACCCATAACCAAACCTTCATCGTGTACAAAGTTTGCAAAGAACAACTCTAAGCTTTGCTACTAGAGACACTATAGTTATGTCCTTGTTAACATATGCTCTTTTCATAACTATACTAAAGACTTTTTATAATTTAATCTAGTTCATAAACAAAATATATGTATATCACATGACTTCATTCTACTCAAAATGATGTTGAGAGTATTGTCGTACCACCCAATTAACATATGGTAAAGTTAATATACAACTACACTATATTATTATGATAATGTTTACCTTGTGATAACATTATGTAATTGATAGCAATGGTTTGTACTTAAACCAAAAACGAACTTTATATATGGTTTATATGTGACACGAAACTTAGTCAACGTAATCCCTTCGTGATAATAATCTCGTGATTAGGTTAATATAATACATGGTGCAAATGATTAGAGGTTTGGTTCCAAATTATTGGGCTGTCGTTATAGTTTAACCCATGCTGCACAGATCAAACAAATAATATACTGTCTCCATGCAAGAACTATGGATCATGACCCTTGTTGTTTGAATAAATTTATGGCTACGTGGAGGAATCCTGTCCATGTGTAGAGATTATAAAACACTCTAGAAACCTAACCTAAAGCATTATTGTCCCATAGTTTACGCTGCTCCAGGGTTTCTTTGGCGCGTCTCCCATGGCCGCCATCGTTCTCTTGGTTACTGTCACCTTAAACCTCCACTATGTGACGCCTATGTTCTCCAATGAGTGGTTTTAAATGCTGGTTCTTTCTCTATCGAATGTAGGGTTATTCTTTCCACAACCTTTGTTTCGTTGCTAAGGAAACCTTCGTCCCAAGCCCACGTAATTTGGTGATTTCATCAGTTCTCCGGCTCAATTCTTTGTAGCTCGCTACTGTTGTGCGGTTCTAAGAGTTTTTGTTTTCCCTGATGCACCATTATAGGTGACAGTGCTGGTGAATCCGTTCGCCATACTTCCAGTGACAGGTAAAAATCATAGAGGGCCTTTCTTTCAAATTACTGCAAGTTTTAATATCGTATACTTTCAAACTTATACTCGTAAGCTAGTTTTACTAACAAAGTTTTCCATTACTACAGGTACTCGTTGAAATGAAGCCTGCACATGGGTAGGAAGACAGCCTTTTGCGACGTCCATGGCTCAAGGCTCAAACTCGGGTAAGCCCCGTGGTCTGAAAGATGGGTTCTCTCCTTAAATGCAGTTGGGGTGGTCGTTGGACTCACCCAGGGTTTGAATACCCTTTCTCGTCTTGCCATGAGTTATATTGTGTTTTTATTGTTACAGGTTATTTATAAACATGTTTAAAATTAAACCCTTGACAGGATGGATGCGCTTTGTGAGTGTAGTGTTTTTGGTCGAAGCTTGACTTCACAGTTAGTTTTGGATGTACATTTGTGAAGATAACTTTGCTGCAACTTGTTTTTGATTGCTAGCCATTGAGCTGTACTCTGTAAAATTTAGGGTTTATACCCTTTTTGAATATTAATGAAGTTGAACTCTGTTTGAGTATTTATCAGGTTTTTATATGTTAAATTTTGAAAACTGTACTCACAGTCGTGATGTAAGTCTTGATTATTTGATGAACTTCTCTGGTTAGGGTTTGACCTGTAAAACCCTTGTTTGGTTTATATTACTATTATGTTATTAATTATGTTGTTTCTCTCTTTTAGTCTATCTATCCTTAAGGGACTGAGAGTGGATTATTTAATTATTTAAGATGATTACAAAGTTTATACGAGAAATTATTATTATGTTGGTAATGTATTAGTTTAAGGGTTTGGAACCCCGACATTTAGATGCATGTTGTTTTTAATAGACTCTGTTTCTTCTATAAATTCCATTGCACCTGTTAGACAATAATTTTAAAATAAATTTACCTAAGTATAACCTAGATTACTATAGTACTAGAATTGTTTATAATTTATATTTTAATATTTCTCATTTATGCTCTAAACATGAGCTAGGGTTTTACTCCCTTTTAATTTAAATAGGATAGTATTACCTATGTTAATACCTAGTAATCTTTATTATTACTGTTTACAGTTTTTCTTAAATTTGTATTTAAAAATTATTAACCTATAGTTGTCTCTGTTTAAGAATAATAATAATAATATTTATATTTATAATACTATTATTTAGGTAGGACATACATTCTTAAGTTTATGTTGGTTCTTGTTTATATAGTGGTTATGACTGAAAACAGTCTGTAATATTTGTGTTAGTTTAATTCAATTTGTGTATGTGGTTATCTGAGAATACCAAGTTAAAAGAACCTCCATACGTATCAGTATTCTTCATATTTACACAGTTCTACATAAGTATAAAAATAGTTTATAGTATTAACCTAAGAGCTTAAGTTACTACTGTATTTTAGCTAATTAAAGCTCAGTAAAGACTACTGTAACCTTTATCATATTATTTAACTATAGTTCAAATAGATACAGGAAGATTAATTGTTACTAAAAGGAAAATCTATCAGTACTATATTTATATCTATCCTTAACATAAACTATTAACTTCCAGTTGATAAGACTAATTCTTCTATTTCCAAGTAAAAGTACAGTTTCTGTAAATAAAGACTGTGTAGAAAATAGTTGATAAAACTTACCTACTAATGTCAATCAGTACTATGAGTAATATTATGTATTAACATGCTATTTGCACAGTCTATTTCTAATGACATGTCTGCAAACAAATTAATAATCTTTCTAGAAGGCATCTATCTACTGAAAAGTAACATTTCATTACTCTGAAGATAAATATTCAATTCATTTATAATCCTATCATACTTCATTTACTTAAACAAACTACCTGTGCTGGAGTACGATCTAGATTACTCCAGATGGAGAAAAACACAGGTAGGATTTATCTTTCATCGTAGTACAAATTTAGTCTAGAATAACTAAGAGGTTTTAACACAGCATATCATAACATCATTCATTTACTGATCATACATAGAGATAAACTATAACACAAGAATTAAAAGATAATGAAACCTGTCTTTTAAGCTGGATGACAATAGCAATGGGAGGCTGTTCCTCCCTACCAACTCCTAGAGAGCACTCAAACAACGACTTCTCAGGACCCCCGAGCCTGTTCTGGTCTGCTTGGCTGGAACTAGGTGGAGCAATCAACAAAGTACCAATTATGAGACTCAAAACCAACTCTGCATACTACAGTAAGATCTTTCAGCTGCAAAGTTGTACTAGATCAACTTCCTGCAGTTTACCCCTCAAACACCTTCCTTCAAATTACCCTTTCCCAATGAATTCCTTGAAGTGCATTCACCTAAATGATTCTTCTCCTGGAATGAGTAGCCTCAGCTCTCTACATTGGGCACTTTTAATAAGATTGCCTAGGTCTTTTTGGATTAGTTGTCATTAATTGAGCCACCTACTCTGATCCCACTTTCTTGGGGGATCATGACCCCAAATGTAGGGAAGTTGCCACCTGCAACATAGGAAGTGTTTGAGGATGCTGCCACTTGTCTTTTTGCTCTCCACCTAGTTCCTTCCACCACTTGACCAGTAACAGTCTTTTTAACAGCTCTCCCAGGCTGTTGTCTCCACTTTTATTTATTTAAAAATTAAATATTCATAATTACATTCTACATCCTTGACTCTGTTGAGTCATCAGTTTCCACTTAGCATTAAATTTAACATAATGTTTGGGAATAATATCAAAATAAGATAACATTATTATACAAAATTGGGGCATGTGACAGAGCCTTTGGAATGATTGATGAGGATCATAATAGCACTTTGGAGAGCATATAAAGAACCATAATAATTCTAAAAATCTCGGCCTCCACTCTCTCTAATGAAGTTGTTCCAGATGAAGAAGAAGCAGAAGGTTCTACAAAGTCAATTCGAATTGAAGATAGTCTCCTTGCAGTGACTCCTTCTCCTGATGCTCCAGAAGTTTATGAGATCTCTAATATCTCATCTCCTCATATGGCTGAAATAGAAGAAGAAATTCAAATCTTTTATATTGAAGAAAAATACTGCTGCACTTCCATGCAAACATTCACTGGTGATTTTCCTTTGAATTTTGTGCAAAATTTTCCAGTAATTGCTTCCAAAAGTGAAGAGGAATTTTATTTTTCTCTCTCTAATGTTGCTGCTAGTGTGAAAATATGTAATACCTTGGATATTTTGGAAGAATTATCAGATTACCAGAGTGATCATTTCTCTCCCCTTGATCTAGATATCTCAACAAATTCCTGCAGGATTGCATACACCAAAATTCAGAATTTCGAAGAAGAAGAAAGTTGTGCATCCACCGTCTCGATTGACCTTTTATTTGGATCTGACATGACCCTTATTGGATCTGATCTGATATTGCTACGGTTCAATATTTGAAATTCATAATATTTCAGTATTGCTTGTAGTTGTTCTCATGAACGGTGTGAAGAAACAAGTACCGCAAGTTTCCTACAAAACTGCTGCTAGGGATTGATTTCATTTCACAGTTTTGGATCTGTTATGAACCTATTTAGATATGTTTTACTTTATGATCTGATATTATTTGTTTAAAATTTTAAAATCCAAGATCTTCCAGTCATCCTTGTAGCTACTCTCACCAATTCCGGTGTTAAAAATCAAGTACCGCAATTTCTCTTTAAAATTGTTGCTGGGGATTTGGTGTTAGTTTCCTCTTATGAGGTTGCTAATATTTTATTTTGTGAATCATTATATATTTTTGAATCTATATCAGACTATGTAGCTCAAGAATTCTCTCTCCACATTCCCAATTCTTCTCTATCATTGATCACATGCTCATCTCGTCACAAAACTGGTAAAGAGGAAGACATTCTGCATCCGCCTGAACACTTGCTCCTAACACTTGGGGCTGATTTTACCACTCATGGTTTTCTGTTCATGGCTGCAACATATCAGTTTCTTCATTATTTTTCACATGTTTTGAATCGTCAAGAACCTTTTCTCACTTATCATTTGATTTGAGTTGGTCTACATGGGTCCAGTCTTCATCCGGCAGTTGTCTATATTTATGATTTATCTGAGCATATCATTCTTCTTCCAAAGAGGAATATTCCTCCAGACATAATGATGGAGAGTTCCACATGCCAAGCCCCATGATACCTATGCACAGAAGAACCCGATTGATCCTGATTCTACCTGCTTAATTAGAGGGGGGGCCTTTTTCCCATGTGGTTTTTTCCCCAGCTCTTTGTATTGAATAGTTACTTTACTTTACTTGATGTAATGGGTGACCTATGGTCTTAGTTACCAGTTCCCACAGATTGTCCAAGTTAGCATTCAGGGGGGGTGTTAGTATTTGTAATCCTCCCTTTTCCAATTTTGTCATATGTCTAAATCATGAGTCGTGTCTAAATTGGGAATCCATCCAGTCTATTTTTCGTCACTAGCACAATTGGGTCCACTTGACCTAATTGGGGCACATATTCCAGTTACTAAATGTGGGAAACACTAATTGAGGCCTATTTCCACTGATTGCACTTGTGTGCATTAATTTAGGATCCTCCTAGATCAATCCCTACAATTTAGGAGCCACTGGGAGTGCCGATACCAACCTTCATTAGTTGAGTTCAGTTAGTGACTAGCCAAGCTGAGTTAGAAGTCAATTACATTCAGTTCTAGTCCTCTACATTTAGTTAGCACTAGGTTTGCATGGTTGCATGCAGGAGACGCGCATTTCTCACCTACCACATTCAGTTAGCCTCAGTTAACACTGAATTAGACACTTGGTTTGTGTTTTAGAACTTCGTTGAACTCCGATAATGGTTTAGATAAGGTCAGTTAACTATTGAGTCCTCCGAGAATGATTTAGACAAGTTCTTAGTTACCTACAGTCAAGTAGAGTCTAATCAATTCGAATTTCCTCATGTGGATTCAAATTGCTTTTGGCTATTTAAGCCATTGTACTTCATTATAATTATTATCTAATTACTCTTTGATTAATGAAAAGCATTCACAGCTACAAGCCATTTTTGCACTGTTCCATTCTTCAATAACTGAGTAAATGGTGTGATCTATCCTGTGAGTTGTGTGTTTGTCCACAGATCTATGTGCTCAATTTAATATGGTATCAGAGCCTCGGCTAACAAGGCACTTCTCCTCCTTAGATCTCCTACTAGATCATTTTTGAGCAAAATTGCTCCTTCCAACTCTGCACCAGAAGCAGAAGGTTTACCACATAATACCCGAAGTTAAGGAATTGTTGATCAAGCTTTATCAACTATGTTGGGTGTGATGAAAACCTGAAATGTGCAGGATGTCTGACATTACGGTGCCCCTTTTATGTTTTTGCACGTACAACTTCGAATGGATTCATCAGTTCCTCTTCTCACCTTATTCTCAAACTATTCAAAATGAAAGATGAAGATGATTACATCTCTGAAGAGATAAGATCTCTATTAGGTGTCAATTGGACTTGGTGAAGAGTCCTTTGAGAGTGAGAATGACTGGCTAAATGAATGTGATGCAGCTTTTGGAACAATGTGTATGGCACTTTCTCCTAGCATGTGCTACCTCAAAAGATCTGTTGAATACCCAAAGGATCTCTGGACAACATTGGATAGAACCTTTGGAATGATTGATGAGGATCATAAAGTACTTTGGAGAGCATATACAGAACCATAATCATTCTAAAAATTGCAGCCTCCACTTTCTCTGATGAAGTTGTTCAACATGAAGAAGAAGCAGAAGCTTCTACACAGTCAATTCGAATTGAAGATAGTCTCCTTGCAGTGAATCCTTCTCCTGATGCTCCAGAAGTTTATGAGATCTTTGATATCTCATATCCTCATATGGATGAAATAGAAGAAGAAATTCAAATCTTTGATATTGAAGAAAAATATTGCTGCACTTCCATGCAAACATTCACCGGTGATTTTCCTTTGAATTTTGTGCAAAATTTGCGAGTACTTGCTTCCAAAAGTGAAGAGGAATTTGATTTTTCTCTCTCTAATGTTGTTTCTGGTGTGCAAATATGTAATACCTTGGATATTTTGGAAGAAATATTAGATTAGCATAGTGATCCATTCGCTCCCCTTGATCTAGATATTCCAACAAATTCCTGCAGGATTGCATACATGCCTGCACACTAAGAGGTTCCTCAAATATGAAGAATTGGTCATGAATGCATGCCTACACACTAAGAGGTTCCTCAAATATGAAGAATTGTTATTACTATTGCAAATTAAACGTTGTGACTCTAACTTAAGGTCTTGAGTTATTCACCCTTGTGACTTTAACTTAAATCATGTAGCTTTTTGGAAAAAGGTTTTGAGTTAATCACATTGATACATGGCGAAGAAGGTAAGCCAGAGATTATAAAATGCATGTGTTTTACAATTAAGTTACATTATGAAATGCCTGATCAAGATGATTATTGTCTCATTGAAAGTGGTCCCAAACCACCTTGTCTACTCATTTGTCTTTGATTGTGTTATGTTGGTTGAATTGCCACCACTTTATATAAGGGATTATTGATAATTAAGTACATTTTTTAATGATGTGTCTTCTATGTGGTCCCTCTTGGTTACATGTTGTTTTTAACATAGTGCAATGCAAATTATTGACTATCCAACTAATGCCAAAAATACTTGGCTTAACTATAGAAGGTCTATCGCCAAGAATCTTTGGCGCAATACTAAAAATGGAACTTGGTGCAAATATAACATTAGATATCTTAGTGCAAATAAAATTTGGGGCAATGAAAGTTTTTCATGTTTTAACACACCCAATTTTGTAAATTTTCTAGCATGACAAACACTACTAAGGTTCAAGTACATATTGCTAAAGCTACATGTAGTTCAATTTGCATAAAGAAAAACCTTGATATGGGAAACTCTCCCCTAATACCCCACCTCAAACTATAGGAAATTACATACTATTATAGTATAATCAGTTTACAAGTAATGCTCAAACTTGATTTCTATCAAATGGAAAAGTAGTTATTAAATTATCTCTATTTTTTGAAAGTTTGACATGACCATGTGCATTTAATATAGTTCCAACTCGCATAGTCAAATTGGGATTTTTTCACATGGAACCAACTATTTCCATGAAGAGAAGTCTTATCAATATGTTTTAAAATCCTCTCAATATAATATTTGGCCCAAGAGCAATACAAGAGTAAAATTCTAGAGATTAGTGCATAGAGGAAGGATCATCAACCTATAGTATTTGGTACAAGGTTTAAAATTTGTGTAATGTAATTGGGAATATGAATATAATCCCTATTAATGCATGTGCACCCCTATTTTGGTAATGTTGCCTAAAACGCATTGTACAATATCCAACAATGGTTGTGTGGCATCAAAGTCACAATTGGAGGTTTGATGTTCATTGTTGAGTTTCCCTAAAGGAAAGATTATTCAGTAGTATAAGGAGTTGTTAATACTTAAATGTGTTTAGTAATCCATTCACCATCTATAGAATTCTAGTTATGTTGGACAATGTGTGTTAGATTTAGGTGAAATTCAAGAAATATGTATCCGTAGAGAGGAAGGTGTATTGGTTGCACATGTTAGTGCTTGGAAATTACTAGTGTGGTTTGTTGCAAAGTGAAGGGGATTTCATCAAGGAGTTCAATGAATCGTGTACATGAATGACTTCCTATGATGGATGGTTGTTCCTTTATATGGAATTTGACATTTTGGTTTGGACTCTATGCTCATGGTACATGATAGAAATACCATGTCATACCAAATGAAGACTTTGTAGTGTGAGATCGTATTCAATATTTAAAGAAGTGTTTCCTTCAATATACTAGAGAATAATGAAGATCGTATTGAACAAGAAATGTACCCATTAATGGAAAGTATTATAATAGTTAATTAAAATATGTCTTGTGTGCTAGTATTTAGTTGGCATAAGTTTGTTATTGTATTGATTACTGTGAAGCTGAGAGGCTATATACATGAAGATGATCCTTTAGAGGTTGTTGCATAAGGGTTATATTAAATCCTTGTTTAGTGTGTCTTGAGATATTATGTCAAGAAGTTATGATTTAGATAATATAAAGTGTATCTCTTGTCAAAAGAACCTTCATGTATTTATATGTGTAGACTTGGATTGTTTAATAGAATAACCAGTAGAGTTTTATTGTGGAACTCTCCTCCTTTTATGATCAATTTGAAGTTTCACATTCTCACACATGCCATCACATTTCATCATAACACCAATAACTATTATAATTTGAAAATTATGAACGACATGGACATAACAATGGATTTCCTTTAGAACTCACTAATAAACAAAACTGAGGGTTATTCCATTGTCAGTAAAAGAAAACATTTTTTGTGCTTGCTGCGGTCAATAAATTTTAGGGTTTAGTGAGAAAATTTTCATAAATCATGAAGGAAAATTTCAATATCCTTGTGAAGATGGTCTGTGGTGATTTTTTACCAACGAGGAGTCTCTATTAATCATTATTTTAGGTTGTTTGAGTCGGCCTCAACAAATTGAAATAATTGACAAGTTATTTGGAGGATTTCAAACGAAATAGTTGAAGAATTGGTAAATTCATTGCAGAATTACCTATTGGATTCAAAGTTGGTGGTTGAATCTCCTATTTGAGGCTAATCATGATCACATTGTCTTTATGTTTTCTCGTCGGTGCTCTCTAAGTCATGTTGTGGGTGGAATAAATGCTCATGGGCTTATTTTGGAATTTATAGCATGAGTTATAAAATGTGCACATGTTTTTTCATTACATAATGCACATGTGTTTTGAGACTATACAACATGCAACTATTTCCTTTTCCCAGCGTGTGTGTCAACTAACTCGTCAGGGTCGAGATCCTTTAGAGCTAGTGCTAAGAAACATGTGCTCATTTTAGTTTTACAAAACAAAAGTTTGTTTTAGAAAATTTCATTTGCATCTAAAAGTTCCCTCAACTTCGTGCAAGGGCCCATTATCTATAGATATGCTTAGTGTAAACACCATTAATTAAGATACTTGCAGATTAATCCGTGAAAAAAACTGTGTTATAATCAACTCCAAGGGGTGGGTACAACCTAATATTGACAATGCAAACCATAGATCTATATTTGAGTTTGGATATGGGATGGAATAAATAGAATCCATACATTTATAAGATACCCCCTTTGGAGGTTGAATACCTATTCCCTTTGAAATTCCACAACCTACATAAATGATTATTGAGTATAAAGAGAATGAACATGTATGAATTTATTATTCCATGGATCTAAAGAATATTCCAATGATAGATTTGGTATAAATGGTAATCTTGATAGGGGTGAAATGCACTCAACAGTTCATAACTATGACTAGTAACTATTAGGGTTACAATGTCAAAACTTATTGATAAAATATCCAGTAGCCTAGCATAACCATAGAAATGAAAAAATTGTGTTTCATATGAACAAGGTAAGATGGAAGAACCATATTGAAATCTCAATTGGCTATATCTAGCGAAGAGTAGGAAAGGTGTCAAAATCTCATGAAAGACATCGTATTGAGGGAATATGTATTCCATGAAGTAGTGAGAGAGGTTGATGATAAACTATTAAGGTTCTTTTCAGGATTCTTATCATTCATCCCCAAAGTAATGGAGATTGTTGTAGAATATTGTGACTTAATCACTAAGATGACCAATACATTATAGTTAGTGGTTGAAAAAATGTGAACTTTGAAAAACACATTAACAATAGAACCAAAAAAAATGAAACAAGGAGAGAATTGTAAGATCAATAAATAATGGGAATAAAGAAGGAAGAAATGGTCTAGAATGGAAAGATAGTTGGAATCCAAAGTTGTAGAATGAAAAATAAATTAAGAGGTGTACGAACAGGTAAAGGAAATATTGAGTGAAACACAGGTCGAAAATATGGTTTTATTTTCTATAATTAAAGCACAAACATGTCTAGAGTTCTTTTATTAGCTAGTGGTATAGAGTCACTTGCTATGGGTGAAGCTATATAATCATAAGGAGATCATAACAACTTAATAGAATTTGATCAATGAATATTTATAGACAGTTTCCATGCCAAATATGATCAAGTATGCCAGGAAGCCATGGATACTACTAGTGAAGAGAAAAAAGCAAGGATTAGAGCAATTTTCTCTATAGCTAAATAGACTAGACAAGTAGAAGAGTCTGTTGTGAAATATTCCTATAGAACTCAACTAAAAGGGTAAAAAAGAATTCATTATTGTAAGGAAACTGACACAGAGGGTCGATTCTAAAATAAAATTACTTCTAGAGAAATCCCCAACATATGAGATTGCAACAAAAGATAACATAATGGAGTTTTTCCAACAAAGTGGTGGTTCCATGAATAGCAGGGAGTCCATATTTGGGTCACATTTGGAGTATTATGATGTTGTTGTCAAGGAAATTCCTATAATTAAACTCCTTTTTGAAGATTGATCATCGAACCCAACTTAGAATGATTTGTTGGGTTGGTTGGAATTTTGTTTAGGCCCAAGTTTTTACCAATTTTACAAAGATACATGTGTTAAAATGCTAGAGATGAATGTTCAAGGAGAGTATTGATCCATAGAATATTGAGTATGTAGAAATTTGGCAGAGAGATAGAATCCTAAGTATGCATCCGATCATATGTGAAGAACCCAACCAATAAGCATTTTAATTCAAGATTAAAGGAACATATAATTTTGTAATGAGTGGAATACAACTATCACTTCTAGAATTTTCTAGAAACCTTTAACCAACTTTAAAAAACTATATATAGATGCTTAACAAATATTAGAGGGTTTAATATTATTCATGTTAATCCTACTAATGAGAGATCTAGATTTTAGTTGCGATTGTTATGAGGTTGAGTAATAGATGTATTACAATTTCTATATAATCATGGGTTGTGAGTATAATGGACATACAAGGGATTTTTGCTTACATATTTGTAAGGGTTTTCTATCTTGGTGATGTGTGTGTCTTTTATTTTCTTGTGTATGAATGGTTTGTTTCTTCTTAAGTGAATAATATTATGAACTTTATATGATTAAAGGTTAACAAAATTTATAATGGAATATGCACTTTCTTTATTTATGTTGATCTTCATAGTATTTAAAGGTAACTATCAAACACGACTCACGAGACATCCTTACTTTGGAACATTAACAATGTCAACATAATTAGACTACACAAAGCCTTTGTTGGACAACCTTGGCAAACCCTAAGTCTATATAAGAGCCAACAAAATGAGCATTGTGACAATTACGGTAACAAGGGAAAAAATTCACTTCTAATATTTTGAGCTAACATACACATATGTGCATATTGTCAATCAAGGACATATATTGATTTCAATTGCTGGTATTCAATTGAAACATTTTAAAATCTTTCAAATGATGAATAAAAGGCTAGTACATTTTTTATATGACATTTTTGGGCTCAAGAATATTTAAAATGATGTTTACATATCAAATAGATGTTATTTTTAGCCCTTGTGTAGTATTTTTGACTTGGGACATGATGTCCATGCAACTAGTATGATAATGATATTTCCTTAGAGATGTGGCTCTCTATTTCACACTCATGATGATATACAAGTCTTACCCTTTTTCATCTAGTATGTTTAGCTTTCTCGTTAGAGTAAATTTGGGGTCTAAAATGGGATTCATAACAAAAAAAGCCATTGACGAGTTGGAATTCAAGAACCAGTAGAATTTCAAGAAAAAGAGTCAACCATAATGATTGAATTGACATATTTGTCATAAAAAACTACTTTTTTAATTCGTATATCAACTTATCCTTGTGTGCTTTGAAAGTAACACATTTTTTTATGTATTTATCATTTTTTTTATGGGGTGGGGTCCATCGAAAGTATGTAGTGTGGGTAATCGTTGGATGCATAATTTAATTCTGCATCCAAAAAGTGCTCCCACTCGAAATTTGAGCAAAACCACATGGATATATGTTGAAAATACAGAGAAAAGGTAGTTTTTTCTCTCTTCCTCCAAAATTCATAAATATTATTTTATTATTTTCACTATTATTTTCCTTAGGAGGCCCATTTTAGACCCCAAATTTACTCTAATTATCCCTTCTCCTCTCATTGACTCATTCACATGATCCCCTCTTGTCTCCCTTTCTAACTAGCTAAAAATGATCTCACAATCTCTTCCTCAGACTACCTTGACCTATTTAAGATTCCCGAAAACCTTCAAGATAATATATATAACACTATACTTAGTATTTTTGTAGATAACAAGCACCAATAGTTATATTGTCTATCTATGGAACTACCTTGCTTCATACTTCAGTTTCCTTTGACTTTGGAAATAGCTTGTCACATGGGAGTTTGGATATTCTCCTCTCTATGCTTTTGAGGTGTATTTCATATATGGAATTAGATGCATCATAGCCTCTATTGCAATCTACTATATTTACAACAACACAAGGCCCACCCCGATAGATCCACCTTTCTATATCTCACCTCATATTTCTTTGATTCAAAAAATCCCTTTGTTATGGTAAACTATCTTTTAACTCTATTCTATCTTGTTATGATTTTAAATGAATGAGTTCTCTTGCATGCCCTGACATTGAGACATCCATGCCACAAACCTATGCGTATGTGTCTAATGCCATTGACCCCTTTTCATTCTCAATGTAGTGTATAAGTCATGTTTACTCTCTTGCTCAATGCACAATACAGTATGTATGGCTTCCACCAATGTAGTTTTTTCTTTTCGATGCGGTCTAGACTTTAATATCTATAACTGTTGTTATATGTGATAGTACAAACCTCACTATTATTATAGTGTACCATAGTATCATCGTTGGCCACTTGTTTTTCTTTCCTTACAATGATTTTTCACAATTCTAGTAAGTAAATATTTTTGGAATAAGTGTTTGTGTCTTATACATACCTATATACTAGATGCATTTCTTTGGTGAATTTTTTGAGGTTGTGAATATACTCCTTTCTCCTTTTTTATTATCTTACATGAGCTTTCTCATTAAGCTACTTAGTCAATATATAGAACCTAATGAAAGGGACTTAGGGATACATTTGGTAGATATGCATATTTCTTTTACATGAGATTTCTCATTAGCTACTTAGTTAATAAAGCAACTTACAAATTCATTTGGTGTGCGTGATTTAATGGAAATATAGAGGTTTTCATTCATAGTACATAGACTGGTTTACACGAGTGCAAAACTATGGCTTTATAAGACACACAATTATGCACAAAATGCATAAAAATTACTACCCTAATTTAAGAAAGTTGTGCCTTAACCTCATTTTGTCTCAGGTTTCCCTAGCTAAGCACTTCCCTCCCTTGTGCTTAGATACAATATAAACTCCCACATACGACTTTATTGTTGATCATAACCTCAATTCAAAGTTAAGTAGTGTACCCCTCTAACTTATAATTCCTCTATTGGAGTGATCAAGGCTCTCACACTACTATGTGCACCTATGTGAAGACCTTTCTTATAATTTTCAATGCCAATGTCTCATGCCTCAATCTCCTTTTGTCATCTTCAATGCCAATGTCTCACAACTCAAGCTCCTTTTGTAATCTTGAATGCAAGTATCTCATACCTCAATCTCCATTTTTTCTGATATTCCCTCGCAGCACCTACCCTTCTTTATAATTGACTACAAATTATACAATCTCATTGAACCATAATACTATTGTAGATTATAGCCTCAATTTCGAAGAAAAGTGGTGTATCCATCCAAGTAAGCATTTCTCTCATGTACTGTCCAAATCTCTCACCTTAGGCAATCAATATCCAGCCTGCTGCAGGCCAATAAATGCATGCTATAGGCCAATAAATGTGGTCGCAGAAGGCATGGTGCCCATCGGATCTCAAGCATCTTGAGATCTAATGGGCACCATGCCTGCTGCGACCGCATTTATTGGCCTATAGCATGCTAAATAATTTTCGCCCTCACCCTACATACACCTATGTAAAGGTCATTCTTGTCAATTTAAATGTCAATATCTTGTTGGTACATAGGTCCTTACCACTTTCAATGCCAATCTTGTCTATTTGTATGTTAATATCTTGTATCGCATAGGTCCTTACCACTTTGAAAAGGCGAACAATATTCAACATGCAGCATAGTAATAAATGATGTGGCGGTTGCAGTGTGAGTTGTTGGATCTCAAACAGATTGAGATCCAACGGTCCAAGGTGTAGCTGCCACAGCATTTATTACTCTGCTGCATGTGAAATATTTTTTGCCCTTTGAAAGCCAATCTTGCTCATCTGTATGCCAATATCTTATGTACCTGTCCTTACCACTTTGAATGTCAATCTTGTCAATTTAAATGTTAATATCTTATTAGTAAATAGGTCCTTACCGCTTTGTCCATTTGAATGTCAATATCTTGTTGGCACATAAGTCCTAAACACTTTGAATGTCAATTCCTTGTTGGCACAATTATTTAAAGGTTTTTGGTAACACATACATTGTCCCTAGAGTATGTGCTCGTGGAAAGTCGAGTGCCTCAAATCTGGGAGTGGATTATATAAGTGGATCACTACTTACGGTTGAGGGTCTATTTAGGACTTTTGTGTCGTTGTAAAAGGTTGGTTAGTTGAATAATGTTGGTGCCTGGCTGCTATCATTATATATCACAAGGGTATGGTTGTTCGACTCATGAAATCAAAGTAGTTATGGTTTTGCGAAGGACTATAATTACACATTTAATCTTAAGCATCGATGGTCTCGTGAGAACCTTGTGCTTATGACTTCAAACGGTAGGTGAGCACAGGTCTCCCATTCTGCTCTTTTACTTATACATAAGAGTAGTTGAGCACCGGTCCCCTCTTTGGTAAGAGCTATTCATTGAGCTGCAGAGCATTTAATGCTGCTGCAGCAGGGTTGATGACAGTTGAAATTTGAGATAGCTCATTGAGCTGCAGAGCATTTAATGCTGCTGCAGCAGGGTTGATGACAGTTGAAATTTGAGCTTTAATGCTGCTGCAGCTCAATGAATAGCTCTTGCCCCCTCTTTGAATCTAGAACAAAACTGAGAAACTGTCTAACCTAGGCTAATTTTACCAATCTCTGGTGATGGAATCACCTGTGCGTTTGGGTAATGGAACGTATCAATTAACTTTATAGCTGGCGCGTCTCATCTTGATTGCGCATTCGAACAATCGGATGTAACAGCTACGAAATTAACAGTTGACTTCGCAGCTGGTGCGCCCAGGTACCCAACTCACAATAAGTTCACGGGTCGCATTATATTACAAACTATCGGGTGTTGTGAGCATGCTGCCGTTGAGGATTTTCGGTGTCCTTGCTTCGGTTTCGGCTCCCCTCTGCTCTCAGTATAATTATGGAGTCGTCGTCGTCTTTACCCATCGTCTTTGAGGCTACCGGTTTTCTCAGAATCTACGAAGACGGGACGGTTGAACGCCTGCTCGACAGGGGAACGGTTCCCCCTAGTTCTTCACAGGACGATAACTTCGACCAGGAGAGGGAAGGAGTGGCATCGAAGGACGTGCTGTTGGATCCTCAAACGGGCGTCTTCGTCCGTCTCTTTCTCCCCCGTCTGGAGGTCACGGATGGAAATAAAAAAGTCCCAGTGCTTGTGTACATTCACGGAGGGGCTTTCTGCGTCGAATCGGCTGCATCGCCAGTTTATCACAGCTATTTGAATAAAGTGGCTGCAGAGGCCAAGCTGATTGGTGTATCGGTGGAGTACCGGAGAGCCCCTGAACATCGGTTACCTGTGGCTTATGACGATTGTTTCGGTGTTCTTGAATGGCTTGACAGGCAAGCAATGGCACTGGAGGGCGTGGAAGTCGATCCATGGCTCGCTTCACACGCAGATTTCAGGAAGGTGTTCTTGGCAGGAGATAGTGCCGGGGCCAACATCGTGCACCAGGTGGGCATCCGTGCGAGTGGAAGGAATTGGAATGGCCTATGTTTTCAAGGGGCAATTCTGGTACACCCTTTCTTTGGTGGAGAAGAACGTATCGAAGTAGGGGCGGGACCGGAGGTGAAGGGTTATGTTAGCGTGGCGGATGGAATCTGGAGCATCTCTCTCCCCGAGGGGGCGGACAGAGACCACCCTTTTTGCAACCCAGTTGGGTCCCGTTCTCCGGCTCTGTCTCGTCTGGTGTATCCTCGAACGCTGGTATTTGTGGCAGGGAAGGATCTGCTGAGACATCGGGCTGTTTTATATTACCAAGCGCTGAGAAAGGCCGGCAAAGCTGTCGACCTGGTTATGACAGAAGGCGAAGACCACGTCTTTCATCTGATGAATCCGAAGTCTGAGAATGCGCCCATAATGATGAAACGCGTTTCCGATTTCATGTATTCCTCCTCCGATCACTGAAACAACTGTGCCACAAGGACATGATCAGGTTTCGTTGTTCTATGTGTTAAACTTTAATTACTCGGTGATATTTTAGAACAGAATTTATTATTGTTACGGTCATTTAAATCGTGAGTCATTTAAATCGTGTGGTTCGTGAATATGTATTTACTATTACAGTCATTTAATTTGTATGTGAATATTCATACATTCACAATGTGAATATTTATAAGTTCATAAAATTATGGTGAATATTTATACGTTCACAAAATTATTGTGGTGAGAGGCATTTTACAGTTCAGTATGGGAGATCCTGCAACTATTTTTATTTTTTGGTTTTGGATGTTCTTTAGTTTTTTTTATAAATGTTTGTTAAAAAAAATTAAAAAATTTATTTATCTTAAATCATAAATATTTAAAATTATATATTTACATATTTTGTATATGTTATAAATTGAGAAAAAACTATAAATAATAATTGGTATATATTTTTTTATAATTGTTATTTTGAATTTAAAACTATTCATAAATAAATTTTAACACCATATTTATTGTATCTTCCTGTAATTTAGGTGAATGATCTTTGTAATGATAGAAATCTGCTAGTTGTTATCATAAATTATAATATATAATGATTGTGTTGAAAATGATCTTTTGTGTAATTAAAAAATGAGTAGTCTAAATATTTTATTTTTTTATTTTTTTATTTTTTAAGTATATTTTCTAATTTATCATGTTTGGATTGAAAATTTTTAAAAATTTTAAAGTTACAAGGAATTATACAATCTAACTGGTATAGAAATATTTGAAAGTGTTAAATTTATTTATGATTTCAAAAACACAAATTAAATATTTCTAAACTTAAATTTCATTAAATTATTTTTACCAAATTTCAAAAAAACAAAATCAAAACATAAAATAAATATACTCCATTAAAAAAAATAGCAATATGCCATTATGCATTATCAAAAATTATTTTAGAAATGACCCAAGCACATCATATTCAACAACCTACAATGTAGATCACTGTAGTCATTAAAGATGGTATCTCTTGCTAAAATATAACCACATTAACCATTATGAAAGGTTAAAAGAATTTGTTGGACTGGTTAAAAGAATTGTTAAAAAATATATTGGCAAGTAATAAATTGAAACTTGTGATAATTTGAAATTTGATATGGTCTCTCAGTTGTATAGTTCATTAATAGTCAATGTGCAAACATCAACTTTTCTTTTGTTGGCTATGTGATGAGTTTAAGGTGTATTGAGTCAACCAAGTTAAAACAAGAGTTGTTTTGGGAAAAATAATAACCACCAATACTTATTTATGTGGAAATCATAACATGGTTTAGATTGTGATTTTAACTTTAGAATTTGAATAGAACAAAGTTGGTTAACTTTAGAACTTGAATAGAATAAAGTTGGTTTCCATATGATGGAGAGATGGAAATCTAAGTAATTTGCTTAGGGAGAGAATTGTCAAATACAGAAAGAGAATAAACTAGTTTCCTTATCATGGAGCAATGGAAATCGAGGGAATTTGCTTAGAGAGAGAATTGTCAAATAGAGAAAGATAATAAACTCTTGAAAGTACTTATTGGTTGGCTCAACCTGCTTATTTGGTGAGAAAAAGAAAGAAACCAACCTAAATGAGGTCAAGTTCATTAAAAGCCAGGTTAATTATAGTATTGTATTATCGATCGGCATGCACTTGATTGGTATTTCATGCTTCATAGGAGGATTATTTACATATCTCTTTTGTTCAATAAATGGAATCTCTTTTGTTCTTCAAATGGAAAGCCATATCTTGTTGATCTTTAGATGGGGAGAGTATAATAGGTAAGACGGAAACGGTGATAAAATGCACTCATTGAAGGGCTATCGGAGACAATTTTCAATATTCACCTTAAGTCCTTTTGTTCAATTATCATGCTTATGTTATTTTATGAATTATTCATGAACGTAAGGCATAAAATTAAGAGACATAAGGAAATAGCTGGCTGCACCCACCCTATATTTTGCTTTAGTTCAACTAAGGCTAATTCATTACTTGTGAATTTATGATATGGACCTTTAAGAAGAATGGATCCCAACTAGAAAATACAAGGAGCCTACAAGGGTTTTTGAACCCAAGAGGTGTGATCACCTTACTATCACAAAATTGAACTTCCAAACATTGAAGACACTATTGCGTACACAACTACCTTGGTCATATCCCAAATGGTTAGAAGGAAAGGCCATCCATCCAATGCACATAGATGGGCGAGTATGATTTTTCTCAACTATATATCCATTATTGAGTAGACATAATAAGGTAAGCCAAAGCTATTTTTCAAATATCTAATTAGATATGAGCGGTTAGCAATTGGGGCCATTAAATGTCATCAACACATTTTGTTTTTGAAAAAGGAGACATTCTTTTTGGGATAAGTGAATCAGATATAAAGACATCCATTTTATTGAAAGGATGTTTTCACAAATTCATTGTATTTACATAGTCAATCTGTGAGATAGATCTGATCCTGAACGACCGGCATTATGCACCTAGTTGACACTCTCTCATCTGAGGTACCCCACAATAAAATGCAAATAAGGTAACCTTCACTAATAACAGTGCCTCGAAACTTTTGAAGTTCATAATCGTCGCAACTCCAGAGATAAACAATGTCGATAGTTGTTTATTTACGGTTGGCGTT
This sequence comes from Pseudotsuga menziesii, assembly GCA_001517045.1. NCBI lineage: Eukaryota > Viridiplantae > Streptophyta > Pinopsida > Pinales > Pinaceae > Pseudotsuga > Pseudotsuga menziesii. The sequence goes on from LPNX010252781.1 coordinate 520,693, forward strand.
GAAAAAGGTGCAACATTATAAGAAATTTACTTTTACAAATGGTTGTTGGTTAAAAATATATTCCACCATGGCCATTGATAATTTCATGGATTACATTGATAGTGTAAAATGAAATGTAAATCCCCATATTTTCAAAAAGGTAAATGAATGATTTGAATAATTTAGGAGGGATATTTGTGCAAATCGTGGCTGGAGAACACAACAAGAACACTAATATTAGTGAACTTGATAGAGACTATGGAAAATTTAGATAAAGCGTTGCTTCCCAGGGTGTATCATGTACTCAAATTGGCTTTCAATATCTCACCAACATAGTTAGCATCTTTCACTATACCCAAATTCATAACTCAAGGAACTTGTTATCCAGTAGCAACTTATCTGACTCTTCATCCCAATCGTGCCCATGTGATTGCACTAGGATCCCTTCTCTGGGAAACTGCTACATCTCTTGTTGGGATCTCTACAACTTTCTCTCAGGTATCCATTTTGTATGGCAAGCCATCGCATATTATTGAGTTAAATTTTCGATAAACAAATAGGTAATCATATGAAGGATGTGAAGACACTTTGAAGGTAAATGGTAGCTTATATGATGGAACTTTTCTTTCACAAAATTTATTGTAATGTTTTTCTCTATCTCAATAAGGTTGCAGAGAACTTGAAAAAAATATACATTTTAAGCTAAACTTGGGATATCTCGTTGAGTTCTCAGTGCGAAAACTCATGTTCAAAACCCACAATGAAATTTGATAAAACAAAAAAAAGAAACAAAAGTTACAACCTAGGTGGTCCTTGATACGTTGATTTATGATTCAAACCACTTAGATTTAATTACGTTGGTCCTATTTCGATGGATCATGAATTGTCCTTACTATTATATTATCTAGACATGTTAGATCATCCTCTTTGCCAATATAGAACCACTGTATATCTAAACAGATGAAGCAAGTTGGGATCATCCTTCAAGGAGTAATGGGAGGAATAACTTTACTATAATTGTTGTTTATCTCTACTTTTGTTGGTCACACTTAAGGAGTGGTAGACAATTGCGATATTCCTTCTATCTAAAGAGTGAAACAACAAACATGACCTCCTCACTCTAGTAAGTTATAGACAAAGTAAAAACTGAGTTAGCATGAACTCCTCACTTTGCTAAGTTATAGAGAGAGTCAAAAATGAGTTTTTTTTCTCTAATGGTAAGTAATGTATAAAATCTGCATAGCTATAAAAGTAATTAAAAACCAATTTTTATAACCATAATTTAGTATTTTATCAAATAATTTAATTTATAAAAAAAAAAAACTTATTGGAATATACAAAAAGAAAAACAATTGTTCATGCCTATAAGAATCCCAAAACTCAAAAAAAACACATTTTCGACTTTGATTTGATTAAAATAATAGCATAATCAAAATCAAATTACAAAATGAGAAAAAAATATTAAAAACAAAATAAAAAAATACAAAATAAAATACAAAACCTACAAAGATTGAAGTTGAATATAAAAATAAAAAACAAAACCATATTCTCTGGCCAACAATATTCAACATGCAGCATAGTAATAAATGTTGTGGCGGCTGCAGTGTGAGCTGTTGGATCTCAAACAGATTGAGATCTAACGGTTCACGATGTAGCTCCCACAGCATTTATTACTCTGCTGCATGTAAAATATTTTTTGCCATATTCTCTTCACATGAACTCTACGATCGTACACGTGAACTCTATGATCGTACACAATATATTCTAACATTACATACACTATTAGTTCATTGAGGTATTTCATTATTTTATTAAAAAGAAATTGCTCATAATTTCTTTTATAATATTTATAACAACTAAATATTTCATAGAAATATTCCACAAATAAATACAATTTAAGAATACTTAGTTTATGAGATGGCTTAGCTCACAATGCTAATGAAATGCTTCGAAGAGATGAAACACATTTTAAGATGCGTGAGCATAGTGAAAAAGAAACAACTGTCAGTGGAAGGCAATTTAGCTATGAAAGCTATTTTTAATCAAGAGTAAAATAAAACAATAAATTTAATTATGAAAGCTATTTTTCATTTATCCTTTAAAATATATAATTACATGATGACATTTAGGAGGTCAAGTGCCCCCTTCAACATCTCCCCCACAAACAAAACACATCAACATCTTTGTTCTTTGCTCCTACAAAAGTAGTCATCACTATGCATTGACCATACATACTGGCCTGCATAGGTAACTCAGCTGCAACAGCCACCAGCCTGATAGGAAAACACACGTGTACAAGGCTCTACTGTGACTGGTTACTATTCGGCCTCCATCTTCAATCTGGCAGTAGTCCATCTAAGTCTCACCCTCTCACAACGGCGGTCAACTATGCTATTCTGCAAGGCTTTTTTACTTTCTATGCCATTTCTCTGTCTTCTGGCTTTCCAAGGTCACAACCCAGGAATAGTTTAAACATTTCGATACTGAGGGGTTTGAGGGGTTTAAGCACATTGTCATCATGCCTCATTGGAGCGTTTTTCTGTGTAGGTGTATGATATATGCTTGAATGTAATTGTCATCTTTTGAAATGACTGCAAGATTGTGTGATGCCTTCTCATGTGCATGATCTTGGTCGTGACTAACTGCTTCTAGTTCGACTGAATTAACATGACTCGACTTACAATGGTTGGAAATAGACCAACTTGATTTATATAAAATGAAGGGGATCGCCTGCCTCAAAAAAGACTCACGTTTAACCCCTCTTGACTTCAAAAATTTAATTAGATTCACTTATAATGATACATGACTCCATCAACTCAACGCAAAAATAATTATTTTTACAATTTTAAGACTTCGACCATATGACTTTGATATTGACCATATCGAATTAAAATAACATGTATGCCTGACTTAAAAAAAAACGTATAGCCTCAACCATATTTAGCACCAACCACTTTACACTACCCTCGACCATCAGACCATTTGAAATACCTACCAAAGTGAAATTGGACCCAAATGAGAATCGACCATATTTTGACAACTTAATCAATGCTCAGTCGACAAGGAGACATGGTATTCATCGACAAAATAAGCAACTCAATGGTTTAGTTAGTTGTTGTAGAATAATGTTAAGTCTCATCAAGTGACACGTTTATGCACACAAGATGCATCAAATTTATGGTCCTCTGTATGTCAACTGGTGGCAATGCTGTCACAAGATATTTCTTCATTGATCGATTATCATGCATGTGATGAACCGTTGGATTTGTGGTGGACTTTGTTTCACAACCGGTCAGTCCGCCATTATATAACCAACTCCCATGAGGTTTCTAATCCTTCAGAGAATATACAACGATCCTTCATTCATCCTATGAGCATCTTCAATAGCGCAACAACCGAGAAACGTCGAGTCACAATTTCAACATTTTGTTCTTCTTGCAGGTTTTCTTGGTGTCCACACAAATACTTCATAGTTGGCCGACAATTGTCTAACATGCCCTACATCCCAGGTGGATTTCTATTGCAATACATTACTCGATCAATGGTAACTCACGGACGGTACCCAACAGTTTTCGTATATGGTCGTGGAACTTCCCTTAGCTAGTAGAGTCTCATGCAAGATTCTTTATGAACTTCTGCATTAAACAGTAAAGTGACCGACTGAATATACAACCATCGACCCAACTTACGAAGTATATCGTCGCAAAGTTGTCATAAACTTGGATGAACTGCAATGAAACTATTAGATTGCATGATCTTCAAGTGACAAATGCAATTCTTCTTCCCCATATTTGTGCCAATCGCAACATTAATGGCCACAACTAGCATGGCTTTACAACATCAACCGAGGAAAATCAATTGAGTCCAAAGGCAGGTATTTTAAGAACTTTGTCTTCGTATTTTAAATATATTTTTGTGAGTCACATTGTTGTTGGCCACTATCAACGTATTTATTTGCATCCAAAGTAAATGATTGTAACCTCAGCGCCCATTCGCACCAACAGGGAGGATCTGTCGATGGATATTTTGATAGAAAACTTGTCGATTGACATCTCATCGAGGATCGAGCAATTATAAGAGTGCAGTCGATGAACACTAACTACGACAGTCGACAAGCATTTGACATCGACTTCTTCTAGCATATTAACAACATCTTTATAGACACACATTTCTTCAATCCACAAAATTCTTATCAGTGAATTGTGTAGCACAACGAGCAAATTGGTTGACGGACCAAGTCAAAGTATATATTCTACTAATGTTAGTACGCTGAAACGGATAGATTAGCGGTCGAAACTCTCCGGCTTTAGGCGATTTGGGAAGTCGATGTAAGAATGGAAAGAAAAATCACGTATAGTCCCAAGTATAGCAGCAATCGTTGATCGATTAATATAGATTCTCTTTGTGTGTAGGGAAGTCGAACGAGTAGACAGTTGGTGTAATAAAAAAAACTCGACCAATCAGCCAATTGGTAGAACGATATGCTAACTGTAGATCCAGTTTGTTGGTGGCGGGCCTTGAGAAGGAAACTTAAACATCTCCACAGGTGTTACATTGACGGGTTTATGAAACAAATTCCAGTTCTAGAGCTCCTCGACGCAGACTCGACGGAATGAGTCCTTTGACAGGTTTAATCTTCTTCGGTTTAAGTCTAGCCTCAATCGATCAATTTTTGCTTCTTACAAGATTTTCTTGGCGTCCAGTCTTTCTCTGGTAGAACACAAGCATGTCCAACATCCAGTCTTCTTGATGATAGGAAAATGAGAATTTCCAACATCCACAAGCAATTGGAGCAGTCGGCTTCAAAGATGGTCGATATGACTTCCATTGTAAGAGAATCTTGCAGGTATTCTTCGCGTCTCTTGGGAGGTCTTTCCTTTTGCGTGGTAGCAACATCCTCGACTCGAGAAGAGCATGCGAGAGATCTTGTAGGATTTCAACATACATATTTTGCATATCCTCAATCATCTCCCAGCATGCACGAGCAGTCTTTTAATATTCACGATGTCCTTCAGGTTCTACCACCTCCATCTACTGCTGCTATCACCCATACAGATTTTGCATATCCTCAATCATCTCCCAGCGCGCATGAGCAATCTTTTAATCTTCACGAACGACCCCCTATGTTGAAAGCTAGGCTTTCAAATCACATTCAAGCATACAGAAAGACCCCAATGTTGAAAGCTAGGCTTTCAAATCACAGTCAAGCACATAGTAAACGCTCATACACAATTAAGACAAGTATTTGGGAAGGGACGTCCAATCCAACTTTGTATTCATCTTTGATAAATTTTTATACATCGTAAGAAAGGTTGGAGCAGTTATACCCATTCCAAGTACTCATTTGTTAAGATTACATTTATCCTTTAAACTATATAATTACATGATGACATTTAAGAGGTCAAGTGCTCCCCTCAACAAAAACCTGCGAATATAGTTTTATAAATTTTGTACATTGTATTGAAATATAAAACCGTAACGAGTGGCTATGTCTGGGGTATTAATGATAAACTGAAATTTTTAAATAGATATATTGATTTGAAATAAATCATAGCTATTATAAGAAGCACAACGACACCCCATGAAAAATATTTTATTATAATATCTCTTTTTTAAAGGCACAATCTCTTTAGATTATGAAATAAAGTGTTTATAATTTTTTGTACTTTGGAATTAAATATGAAACCATAATGGTGGCTAAGTCCGGGGTGTTTATAAAATGGAATTTTTAAATAGATATATTGATTTGAAAGAAATGATAGCTAGTATAAGAAACACTATGAGATGCCATGCAAAATTTTTATTATAATATATTCATGTTTTTGAAATGCTATGAAAAAAGTTTTATTATAATCTCTTTTTTTGGAAAACCATAATCTCTTGAAAATGAGATGGATTTAATGAAATGTACATGACATTGGGTATACGAAATATTTAGAGTGATCAAATAAACATCAGGTTAAGGTAGACATAGAAAACTAATCATCAACAAAAGGAAAACTCAAAAGTAGCCCTTACACTTTGCTTTCTTGATTTTTCTGTCAAGATACCAAACTCATTCAAGATATGATTTTGATTTGCAAGCAGAAGAGAAAACCTATTTTAGATTTCCCTAATGTGAATGCAGAGCCCATAACAATGTCTTTTAATAGATCATAACTGCTATAACTTTATAAATAACACTAATTCTTGTGACCTTTGTCAATAATAACAGAAGGAATCCATAAACGTCGTCTTACGTCACTCAACATTAACTCTAAGAAAATCACATTCATTGGGGTTCAATCAAAACATAAGAACTTGTGATACTGGAACCATGAATAATAAACATGACTACTTGACAACAATTCGAAATACTAAAATGAAAACAATAGGAAACATGGTTTTAGAGTCATGAATATTTAAGTATATACCCACGAAAAATAGAATAAACTATGTAAACTGTTGAGCATGATAACTTTGGATTTATGAGAAATGACTAGGGATAACGAACAACAATATATAGGAGAAGGATAATGAGACAACAAAATGAGTGAGATGGAAAACATGTTGGTAGGGATTGAATGTCATTTGGATTATTGAGAAAAAGAAGGGCACATACAAGTAAATAAGTATCTTGGGTTGTGCTTTTGTAGCATCCATTTCCATTCAGCACTTCCAATGGATGTAGAACATATCACCTGAGATTTCAGAGCCAGAACAATCCTTGAGCTACATGATCTAAGAAAAGAATAATAAACTACGATATTAGAGGACAGATCCAGTCGCGTTGTCCACACAAAGAACGACATAGAATATATATAGAAGAGGCTGATCACCATGGCCACCAGGCATAGAAGCACCAATACCTTGACCTAGCACAAAGCAACATGAGGAATGAAAATACCCATTTGCAATGGACATGGATGTCCAAAAGACAAAACTTCTGTGTTTACTATTTATTTACCTGCAACGACGGGCCTGGTCATTTCATAGTTGGAATCACAAAGGGGTCTGTTGCATGCGCCATTTAAGAGTTCATAGCTGATAGTCACCACTACCAATTTTGAAAATACATGGGAAAAAGGCTGTTGAATCCCCCACCTTGTTCTCCATTACGCTCGACGAACAACTTTAGGCCCATGCAGACATGTTTCAAATCCTGGAGGAATGGACAAAGAGATGCATCCATTCAAGAAATAGAGGATCAGTATAGGTTGGGTGGTTGTTGCATGCATATTGCCATGACCATTGAGTGGTTTTTGTATACATATTTCCATGACCATCCACTTCCAGTACATTGAAAGGGGTTGTCATAACGGTTCATCCACTGTAGAGAAGATGTCAGAGGAGTTGTCAGCGCAGGGAAAACAAAAAGGTAATTTGGCAATAAGAGGGCTACTTCCAAAAACATTAGAGAAATTAGTAAATATTGATAAAAATCATATCATAGAAATATGCAAATAATAGTGCACGGAAATCAACACATGAGTAATTCCCTGCTTGCACGGAATAATAAAGGATGAAGTTGGAATTATGGATATATGTATGTTATTAGTTAAATTAATGTATTTTTAAAATCAATACAATGTAGAGGGGGTAGTGCATGTGCACCTCTGTAAACTTTAGCAGTTAAATCACTGCACAGAGGGGGGTCGCTTGACCCACAAACAAGGGGGTTTCATACACCAAATTGGTGTCTCACTTGGTGATGACCTTAAAAATAGATTATTATTATTATTATATTAATATCTTAACAACAATGTATAATGTTGCAACATTATAATAAATATTTAAATTGTTCACTGTATTATTATTCAACTCAATTCAGAGGGGTGGTTTGTATTATATTTGTAACATTTTATTATCTCTTATAAAAAAAAATTGTATTATAGCATTGAAATCGGTATGTTTATAATATATGTTATAAAATATATTTGTATTATATTATATAATTGAAATAGGTTTGTCTTATATGTATAACATTATGATATATATTATAAAATGTCTTTACATTATAGCATTAAAATCAATGAATATGATGGTTTGTATCATATAATTATTGAGAATTTTTTTTTTGGAAAATTGTTTTTTTTTTTATCAAAAATAAAGTGGAGTATTTGAAAAATAGAATAATGATCAATTTAATTATGGAATTGTGCTCAATATTAAATAGTTTGGGTAAATTTTTTGAAACGTTGTGTTTAATGGTAGTTGTGATTATAGAAACACAATAGTTTGTGGACAACTATATAGAAAGTAGTAGTGGGATGATGAAAATATATCTATATTTATAAAGACTTGTAATTATGTTGAAATACAATTATTGTGGGTGACTCCATAGAAACTAATCTATGGGAAAATGAAGAGACCTAATATAATTACAATTACAAATATATGAATAACGGGTATTTTTAGGTGATAATTTATTTTTTTTAAATTAATAATATGTATTAAACATGATTCATAATTAAGTGAAAGATGAGGATTATAAAATGCAAAACTCAGTTTTATGTGCCAATATTTGATTCCAAAATTTTGAAATGAGATTCCAAAAGTTCGAATATTTAATTCCAAAAGTGGAAAAACCAAATTCCTAGAGTACCAATATCAGTTTTCAAAAGTGCAAAATCTAGTTTTGAAAGTTCCAATATCATCTTTCAAAAATGAAAAATCTAGTTTCAAAATTGCCAGTATCGAATTCAAAAAATGCAAAATCCAGTTCCAAAAGTTCCAATATAGAATAAAAAATGTAGTTTTCGAAATATTGACACTTATGGAACCTGATTTTGCACTTTAGAAACCTAGAGTTTGCACTTTAGAAAGGTTTTTTTTTACCTATTTTTGAAGGGGCTTGGATTGGAATTAGTCCAAATTTAATGCAATATGGGTTGTAGGCATGGATCTTAAATACTTATCAATTCCTCATGCAACTTGACATATTCCAATAATTTTTCGACATACCTTGTTGCATAGGTTGAATCCTAAAACAATATAGAATCCATTGATGTTATGTTGAATTATGAGGTGGTGGGTTATTCACAAGGAATCACAATAAACTTCAAAAGATAAAACAACTCTATAAACTAGTTTTTTTCCACTAAAGTTGCATGAGTGGAAGAGTGCACCATATGCATTTCCAAGTGATTTGTAGAGGTAAGTATTACTTTGTTAATAGGTGACACCAATCCAATAATCCATGTTGAAAAATTGTGAAATTAAATCGACTATACATGGAAGTAATAGGAAGTTGAAGGTATATAGTTTGTACATACATTAGAACAATTGTCAAAGACTTGGTATTACAAGAAAGGTTATTGTGACACTAAACCAAGGAATGGTCAGATCTATGGTTGGGGATATGCACTACCTTCATTGTTTGTGGATAAACAATGTAAATCAAAGGGTTATTGTAGAGAATAAGAAAAACCGATTAGAATTAATAAATTATTTACATGTGTGGTCACAAAAGACCCTACAAAAAAATTTCATTGTCTTTGATTTGATGAATTTGAATGGGAATTCACCATACAAGTGAAAGAGGATTCTAAAAAATTTGAATACTACAATAAATACATGAAGATAATAAAATTTAACATTTCTTTGATACCGAATTTGTAATCATCTATCTATATTTTATTGTGTCACTCACCAATCCTATGTGTTTGCACTCATAGTTAAAGTAAATAAACCTCACTCAACCTTTTGATATTTTTTATACCATACCCATATCTTATAAACCTGCATATCCACCCATAACCTCTTCTAGTATATATTCTTGTAAGTCTAACCTAGACAGGAATACACACACGCACATGAATGCACGCATGCGTGCGTACACACACACATAGATGTTCATGCAAGAAAATATAATTCACAAGAGGTATTGGGCCTTGTATTCCTTTTCATTTCCATAAATTTATACTCATATTCCTATACAAATCTTTTAGTATGAAAGAAACAACGACATATATATTTCAAACATACCAAATAACAATTGGCTATGATAAACCAAGGCCACTGGTAGAAATCACTTGTTTGGGCACACAAATTTGGTCAATACGTTATTCATTCCTATATGCACACCCTCAACACAAATATAAAATTCATTACTTTTAGATTGTCATAATGCAATCTTACAACATGCATTTTTACACACAAGCTTTCACATTCTACTCCATTTGTCATTCTATATATCTCATGGAATTTCTATGCATAAGTACCATTTGCAACACTTCTACTATGCTCATGTAAAATCAATTTTATTCACATAAAACATGAATGGGACACCTAAGGGGAATCTCATTCTCAACCATAGTTCCTACATGACACATCTCTACGCAAAGAAATTAACATATATGGTAATATAAGTATGCCAATGCACAACATATTTTTTTGTCCATGATATCCTCAAGATCTGATGATCCTTCCAAGAAAATATAGGATAAGGATATATTCCTATTATGCTCTCTAAAGTAGCATAACCAACATACATGAGAGAAACTAATATAGAGGCTTCAATCTTTTCTTTTTAAATGCCTCCTTATGGATTCACTTGTGCTATAGAAACATAATTCTCATATATCTTAGTGCAAATAAAAAGACATATGCAATTATGTAAGAGAATCGATGCCAATCCATTTTAGATCAATATCACACCATAGATCCCTATTTTGTGTTGTCTATATCTATAAACTCACCTAATCCTTCAATCACTATGCATTCCAAGAATTAGAAAATAGTCAACATGCTTTTGTTGTTGAATAATTATCTACATGAGTACAACACACACAACTAAAATCCAACCTATGCAAACTTCCATGCTACATCCAAATGTGTAAGCACCAATATCCCTCTTATTACATTCAACAATTCATGCTCAGAACAAGGAGTTTGATATTACCATCAACAAAAGGTAAAGCATTTTTTCCTAATAGTATCATTAGGAACTCTTTCATACTAGCAATTTGTGAACCCAACTTGTAAGAATAGGTAGAAACAAATCCATACATTTGCACAGTATATCTAGAAAATCCACACTCTAATTTTATCAAGCCTCAAATCTAACATATTCATAAAACTTATTCTTAATATTATGATACCCGAGTATGTGAATAGTTGATTTGTAGATCCACAAATAGATCTAATATTTTCCATTTCCTTTCTTGAGGGATCCCAACATAAGACCACTCTTTGGTAGATTCCAAGTCATTTTTCCTCTAATACCAAATGGAAAATTGAGCACAGTAAGTGAAACAATGACAACATAAAATGTTAAAATTCCATATGCTAAGCTAGATTATCAGCATTTAATTTCAATTCCATAACAAAATCATATAGACAGGATTACTGAAAGAAACAGTATCACAATAACAATACATATTTATCCTGGGAAAACCCTAATGGGAAAAACCTAGCAAAAGCTTCCTCAATACAGATGCTCCAAAAGATAAAAGGTAAAACCCAAAACTGATCCTCCTCCTTCTCTAGCTACAGCTCTTTCTCTCTCTCTGTTATGCACTACACAAGTGAGTGTATGTGTGTTCAAATGAGAAGCACCTCACCTCTATTTATATTCTTTCGTTCACTTGACATTTAACCATGTCATGTAGGCTCGAGTAAACTTAACTCAGTTATGTAGGCTCGAGTAAACATAACTAGGTTAACTTAATATAATAATGTATTCCGGAGGGTACTAATGACCCGACTTACAATGGAGGGGACTTCCTCATGAATCTTAGTAATTATCCTGATAGGAATCATCGGGGGTACAAGAAAATACAAATGATTCTCCCAAATAGAAACATCGGGGACCAATAAAATATATTTAGAATATTCTTCGAAGTTACAATAATTCAACACTCCCCCTTAACAAGAAGGGTATTCTTACAACGAAAACAACAAAAACAGTAGGAGAAGGAGGGCATCATCAACATCATCATGGTGATACATCTATAAATCATTGGAAGCTTTTTATCATCTTCAACATATAGTCTTCATCTTCAAACTTCAGCAATAGCAACACTTCGACCGCTCGATCGACGTCGTCGTCATCATCAACACTTTGATTTTTTTTTTTTCAATCAACATCATCGTCAGCACTTTGAATTTTTTATCAACAATATCATCATCATACTATGAAATTTCGATTAACATCATCATCATCATATTTTGAAATTTTGATCAGCAACATCATCATCATCATACTCTGAACGTTCGATCAGCAACATCATCATCATCACACTCTGAACTTTCGATCAGCAACATCATCATTATCACACTCTGATCTTTTGATCAATAACATCATCATCATCGCACTCTGATCTTTCTATTAGTCACATGATCATCATCACACTCTAATATTTCTATGAATAACATCATCATCATTGCACTGATCTTTTCGATCAGTAACATCATCTTCATTAACAACAACCTACAATCCACAGTATGAAGACTAAATTCTATGGATCACTTTAGGACCTAAGTCCAAGGATGATGCAATCCTAGCACATTCCTAAAAACCGAAGTCAACAGATCCGTTCTAAACAAAAGTTCAAGGATGATACAATCCTACCACATTCTCGGGGACCGAAGCCTCCGGATACCTTTTTGAACTGAAGTTCAGGGATGATGCAATCCCACCACATTCTCGGGGACCGAAGCCTCTAGATACCTTTCTGAACCGAAGTTTAGGGATGATGCAATCCCACCACATTCTCGGGGACCAAAGCCTTCGGATACCTTTCTAAACCAAAGTTCAGGGATGATGCAATCCCACTACATTCTCGGGGACTGAAGGCTCTGGATACCTTTCTGAACTGAGGTTCAGGGATGATGCAATCCCACCACATTCTCGGGGACTAAAGCCTCCGGATACCTTTCTGAACTGAAGTTCAGGGATGATGCAATACCACCACATTCTCGGGGACCAAAGCCTTTGGATACATTATGAACAAAAGTTCAAGGATTATACAATCCTACCACATTCTCGAGGACCGAATTCACCGGATCACTTCTGCATAAATGTCCCGGGATGATACAATCCCTCTTTATTCTCAAGGACCGAAGTCACCGGATCACTTCTATACAAATGTCCTGGGATGATACAATCCCTCTTCATTCTTGAGGACTGAAGTCACCGAATCACTTCTGGACAAATGTCCCAGGATGATACAATCCCTCTTCATTCTCGAGGACCAAAGTCACTGGATCACTTTAGGAATAGTGTCCAGGGATGATACAATCCCACTGCAACATCACTGCTCCTCCTTTCAAGGAAGCTATTTCCGAAAAACACCAAGCTTGTCTTGAAATTGTTTAAACTTTACCCGAGACAGAGGCTTAGTCAACACATCAGTGTTGAATCATCATCTTGTAACATCATCATCTGAACCATCATCATCTACATCTTCAGTATGTGAATATTGAACTATCATCATTTGTATCTCCAGTATGTGATTACTGAACTATCATCATCTGTATCTCCAGTATGTGAATACTAAAAGCATCATCATCTATATCTTCATTATAGAAACACTAAAAGCATCATTATCTGTATCTTCAGTATAGAAATACTGAAAGGATCATCATCTGTATCTTCAGTATAGAAATACTGAAAGCATCGTCATCTGTATCTTCAGTATAGAAATACTAAATCACCATCATCTACATCTACAGTATGTAAATACTGAAACATCATCTATATCTTCAATATGGGAATATTGAAACATCATCATCTGTATCTTATCTCCTATGTAGAAATATCGAATTTCTATGTGCTTCGATGGAACACTGGATTCTATGTCATCTTTATACAACTATGGTTATCACATAGAATCACTGTGGTATCCAATAAACTTGACATCACCTTCAGAAGCCATATGGCTTCACAACTAGTAGAGCAAGCTGCTATGTATTCTACTTCAGCCATGCTAAGAGAAATACTGGATTGTTTCCTGCTAAACCATGAAATCATAGTAGACCCCAGACAAAAGCATCCACCTGATGTGCTTTTCCTGTCTGAGACACTTATAGCCCAATCTGCATCTATATAGCCATACAATCTGTAATCATGGTTTCCATCATAGTATAGACCAAAGTCTATAGTCCCTTTCAGATATCTCATCACATGTTTTGTAGCTATCAGGTGAACACGTCTAGGTTGAACTAGATATTGATTCAAGGTGTTCACAACAAAACAAATGTCTAGTCTAGTATTTGTAAGATACATCAATGACCCAATAATCTGTCTGTATTGAGTCACATCCACTAACTCTGACGAGCCATCAACTAACAACTTCAGGTTGGAATCCATGGGTGTGTCCATGGCTTTACATTCCAACACATCAAATCTTTTCAAAATTTCCACTGCATAATTTCCCTGATTAAGAAATGTTCCTTCTGAGTTCTTCCATACTTTTAGACTTAGGAAATAATGCATTAGGCCAAGGTCTTTCATCTCAAATTCTTCAGCGAGCTTCTTCTTTCATTCTACAATATGTTTCTCATTCCCTGCAAAAAAATAGATCATCCACATACAGTAAAGTATGCCAGGTTCATCTTCTATAACCTTGAAGTGAAGGTTAGGCTCAACTTTACTCTTGGTAAAGCCCAAGCTCGTTAAGAAACTATCCTTCCATACCAAGTTTGGCGAGCTTGCTTTGGGCCACACGAGGCCTTCTTCAACTTGCATATGTGAGTTCATCTATTTTCAACTTCAAATCCTTATGGTTGTTCTATGTATACTTCTTCCTTAATCACACCATTTAGGAAGGTCATCTTTACATCCATATGGTGTAAGTTCCACTTCATCATGGAAGCAAGTACCATGATAGTTCTAAAGGAAGTGTACCTTGCTTCCTGGAGCAAGTGTCTCTTCATAACTAATTTCCTCTCTCTGAGAGAATCCTCTAGCCACAAATCTTGCCTTCCATAAACAAGATGTTTTGTCTTGCAATTCCACTTGGAAGATACCATGCTCTTTCTTACTGTTTTGGTGACTATATCCTAAACATCATTCTAGTATTCTTCCATCATTCTGTTAGGTCATCAACATATCCTAGTCTTCCGCATTCAACCTTGAAGGTTTGAACCCACTTTACTCTTGGTAAAGTCTCAGTCTATCAGGAAGATGTCCATCATGTCGTACCATGTCAAACTTAGATATCTTCTGTAGTCACTCCCCCTGAATCGGAGCATCATCTCCCCTCTTCATTTTGTACTGGAGTGACAGGTAGAATTCTCTGCTACTATGTATCTATCTTAGTTTACCAAGATCCATTTATCTTGAACTTTATCGAAAAGTTCCTCATGCACCCATCTATGAGCTTGTTGTCTTCTGTAGGTTTCCGTCTTCAACCTTGTAGAAAAGGTTAAAATATTCATCACTCTAGGTGATCTGTCAACATCCTAGATGTGCTTTTCTATGGGTTCCTTCTGATCTCGTACAAAGCATATTCTGTACAGGTGGTTCTCTGCTCGATATATACCTCTACTGGAGAAGTGTGTCTGGTCAATAGAGTATATCATGCCATAGTCAATTCTTTCTGAGGCAAACCATGAACCTTTCTTTGTACACTTGTTCTTGTAAATCCATATGGAAGACACTACAGACCTCCCTTCAGGTCTCAAAACCATATCGTAGAAATTATTCCCCATGATCATTGTTACTCTTTTATCAGAGCCGGAAAGGTTAGCATCAATTATGTCACCCAACTATGTTACAAAACTAGAGTGTGTCTGATGCCTCTTGGAATTCTCACCATACTTTTCTTCATCTTGAGTTATCTCTCGTACCCAAGGTCTTCATCTTTTGAGGTGGATCTACCGCTCTCTGAAGCTCTTTGTTTTGTCACAGTGTCTATGACCCTGGGAGCTTTAGATTCATGTTTATTGGAGTGAATCTTAAATTGTCATCACTTGTTATTCGTAACAAGTCTCATCCTTCTTTTCTTGTAGATGGTTGTACAGGACCTTTCCTACAATTCAAATGCAGTAGTTGCATGGTTAGAACCATTTTATAGAACATATACATAACGACAAATTCTTATGCATCATGCAACCGTTTCGCCAATACAAAATTCATGC
The DNA here is from genome assembly GCA_001517045.1 of Pseudotsuga menziesii. Taxonomy (NCBI): domain Eukaryota; kingdom Viridiplantae; phylum Streptophyta; class Pinopsida; order Pinales; family Pinaceae; genus Pseudotsuga; species Pseudotsuga menziesii. Next base: position 536,737 of record LPNX010252781.1, read on the forward strand.
ATATCTCACAGAAACTTTATAGATTCCTTCCATCTCTACCATGACATCATTTAGATAGTGCACCAATCCAATATGTCATGAAGGAGATTTCATTCTAGACAAGTAGCAATGGATAGTTGTATAGCACCATGGGCTACTTACCCATCACATGCATATCAGTAGTATACTGTCATTAATGTAAACATTATATCATGCATAATACATGAAATATACAGGAAAGACAATTCAAATACTTATATTTTTTTGTTTGTCGCCATCTCCTTCTTGATCAACAACTTCTTCTTTGACCAGTGAGATTGCTTCAATCTCATGCTTGTTTGAAAGCTTTTCTGGAATGCTGCTTCTGGTAGAACTAGGGTTTGACAGAGAAACCTTAATTTTTAAACTGAGGTATCTTTGAGATCTTATTGGATATAAATATGCACCTCCTCAAGGCGAGCTAAGAAGTATACTAATTTTCCCAAAACTATGATCAGTACTGCAAAATATCTGATGCCCTAGTTTTCTTCAGTTTCTTCTGCAGAATTCCTAATGTTGTTTCTATGATATCTCCTAAATTACTACTCCTCTATGTCTGAAACGTTTTACTAAGGTATCCTCGCATGCCTTCTTTCCAACACCATAGGTTATATCATAATTGGTTTCACCAATTGGGATTTATACACGTTTTCCCAGGGTGACTTATTTCAGGACTATTCAAAAGAGCGAACTTGTATGGACTGCCACATGTCATTGGTCCATCTTCTAGGTCTAAAATTTTTACCACCAAAATTAAATTCCGTACCCTTTCTGGAACATCTTGAAAAATTGTATTTGGATATTCATAGCCCAAGATATAGCAATTCTCCCTAGGTCACCTGTTTAAGGCTGAATTCTGGGAGAGGCTGGAACCCTATCTTGGAGGATTCATATATCCTAGAATATAGTGAATACGAGGCTGAAAATTTTACACAGTGTACAAGAGGAATTTAGCTTTGCCCTATGATAGTTTCAGCTCTTGGGCCTTCTCCAATATTGAGATATAGAGAATCTACCAAAACTACTAAATTCAGACTTCTAGGGTTTTTTGGTTCGGGGTCAAATTAGGGTTTGAATTTCCCGAAGTTTTACCCAACCAAAATTTCGACCTTGGTCTCTAAATTTTGATGTTGAGGAGGATATAATGCTAGGCTGGGCTCACTCAAAAATTCCACTTCTGTGAAAATTCCTAAATGTTGTTGCAGTGGTAGGTCAAGAACTGAAAATGCCTGGAATCAAATTCTGCTTCGACAGAAAGATGTGCCCTTCAATGGATAGTTATCCTAGCCTTCTTTTGCTGATGATATATGGAGAGAGGGCCAAAAAAAAGAATCCCTAGCTTCAATAGCTGCACAGTGTCTTCCTGTCGGAGAGGGAGAGAGGGATTTTTCACCTTGTGAAAGCTGTCCTATTTAGGTTAGCTCTGATACCATGTTAAAATTCCATATGCTAAGCTAGATTATCAACATTTAATTTCAATTTCATAACAAAAGCATATAGACAGGATCAATGAAAGAAACAATATCACAATAACAACACAGATTTATCCTAGGAAAACCCTAATGGGAAAAACCCAGCAAAAGCTTCCTCAATATAGATGCCCCAAAAGATAAAAGGTAAAGCCCAAAACTGATCCTCCTCCTTCTCCAGCTATAGCTCTTTTTCTCTCTCTCTTATACACTACACAAGTGAGTGTATGTGTGTTCAAAGGAGAAGCACTTAACCTCTATTTATATTCTTTCGTTCACTTGACATTCAACCCTGTCATGTAGGCTCGAGTAAACATAGCTAGGTTAACTTAGTATAATAATGTATTTCGGAGGTTTAACTAGGCCAAATTGACAAAAATGAGTGTGTAAGGTGGTAAATGTCTCCAACACCCCCCCTTAAGCTATACTCAGGAGGAGTTAGAAAACATAAATGCATAAAAATGCTAGGGCCCTAGCAACTAAGGCCATAGGTCACCCTGCACAATGTTGAAACTGAAACAATGCTAAAAAAACAAACTAAGTGAGGAAAAGAGGGAAAACCCAGTGGGAAACCCCCCCCCTCAAGCTGAACACTGATAATAGTCTGAATCACCCTGATGAACTCACCCCCAACAGCGAACGGAGGTAAGTGAACTTATTTTTTGAAAATCTCTTGGTGAAGATGTCTGCAATCTGCTCATCAGTCGGGCAGTATTGCAGAATGATGGTCCTGTCATGCACTAGCTCCTTGATATAGTGCATGTGGATCTCTACATGCTTGGTCCTCTTCCTGGTAACTAGATCTATGGATACCGTAATAGCACTTTGATTGTCACAAAAGAGGACAGTGGACAAAGTACTACCAAGATTAAACTCCGAAAGAATTCCTTGCAACCAAACTGCTTGGATGCAAGCATTCACCGCTCCTCGATACTCGAACTCTGCTGAAGATAGTGCTATGGCAGCCTGCTTTTTTCTATACCAGAAAATGGGGCCACCACCAAACATGAATACATATCCAGAAGTAGACTTCTGATCAATAGAATCACCCACCCAATCAGAATCTGTGTATCCAACCAGCTCTAGCTCGGAGTCTGCAGCATAGTGGATGCCATAGGTCCTGGTTCCCTGAATATACTGGAGGATCCTCTTGGCTGCCTTCCAATGAATATCATGAGGCTGATGCATGTATCTTGATACAACATTCATAGAATAACAAATATCAGGCTGAGAATGTGTCAAGTATAGCAAGCTACCAATCAGCTGTCGATATATAGTGCAGTCCATGGGAGGTGTGCTTTTTCCTTCTTCAAGGCTGATCCCTGAAAGGAAAGGGAATGGTGCATGCCTACATTTAGCCATGTTAAACTTTACTAATAGGTCTGAAATGTATTTGGACTGAGTGACCATAATTCCATTATATTTTTTCTCAATTTCGAGCCCCAAATCACTCATTTCAATGGCATTGTGGAGAGCAGTTTTGATGGCTGAAATGGAAGCAACTGTGTTACCTGTGATCAGTAATTTATCAAAATATAAAACAATAATGATCAAATTACTATCATACTACTGTAAATACACATTTGGATCTGATCTACACCTTTGGAAGTTTTGCGAGAGAAGGAAGGCATCCATCTTGGAATACCATTCTCTTGGGGCATGTTTTAACCAATATAGTGACTTCTTTAGCTTGCAAAACAAAGATGGATCAGTGATGTAGCCCTCAATCTGCTTCATTTATATCTCCTCATGAAGATCTCCATGTAGAAAGGCTGACTTAACATCCATATGATGCACTTCCCAGTGCTTAGATGCTGAAATTGCCAAAACTAGGCGGATGGAGTCCATTTTTGCAACCGGTGCAAAGGTCTCATGGTAGTCCACTCCTTGGACCTGAGAGAAACATTTTTCCATCAGCCTTGCCTTATATTTGCAATTGCTTCCATCAGCAGCAACCTTGGTCTGAAACACCCACTTTCATTGAACCAATTTCCTTCCCAGAGGAAGAGAAACTAGCTCCCAAGTAGTGTTTTTCTGAAGAGAATTCATCTCTTCATCCATGGCAAATTTCCATCTCGGATCCTTCTAAGAATGGTAGTAGGATTTTGGGTATGAACTAATCATCAAATAGCAAGTTTTGGACAGCAAATTATCAGGACAAGAGAGCGCAATACCTGCTCTTTGGAAATCAGGCTAGGTTCTCCTTGGATCATCTAAATTTCCAATGTTATCTCCTGCAAAGGAGAGTGTCTGTCGGGCCCATGTGGGAAGATGATTTTGCACTTCAGGTTCTGATTCACCATTTGATGATTTCTGCACACTGATATCAGAAATCAGAGGATCCAAATCAGGGTCATCGCCCCCAATTTCATCATCCAAATATTCAATATAATAGGAAGGAAATTCAACAGTTTTCTCCTTCACTAGTTCCACCTCCTGAAGAGGCTCATCGAACTTGACACTTCTCTCGATGATAATTTGTTTTGTTTTGATATCCAGCAGATTGAAACCTTTTGATTCATCAAGATACCCAATAAACATACATTTTACGCTTTGCGGTTGCAAAGGCCTTCTTTTATCAAGTGGAATTCGGGCCCATGCAGTGGACCCAAACACCCGTAGGTTCGACACATCCGACTTGTGTTCGAAGTATGCTTTGAAAGGGGTATTCCCTTTCATGGATGAGTGTGGCACCCTATTCTGAATGTATTCTGTAGCATGCATGGCTTCAGCACATAAATTTGCAGCAAGCTTCTTTGATTCCAAGATACAGGTGGTCATCTCCTTGAGAGACCGATTCTTCCTTTCCGCTACACCGTTCTGCTGGGGAGTGTAGGGAATTGAATGTTGGACCTGAATACCACTTTGGGAGCATATGTGCAGCAAATCATTATTGACATACTCCCTGCCATTATCAGATCTCAAGATCTTGATCTTAATCCCAGAGGCATTCTCGATCAAGGCCTTAAGTTCAAAAAAAAATTCACATACTTCAGACTTCTTTTTGAGAAAGAAAACCCATGTGTACCTTGAAAAATCATCAATAAAAGTCAAAATATACCTTGATCCATTCATGTATGTGATAGGCATCAAACCCATGATATCAAAATGTATCAGCCCCGATATGCATGTAGCTCTGTTTTCCTTCCCCCGATCGAACTTGTGCTTAGGGTGTTTTCCAATCACACAGCCCTTGCAATTTGCGGTCGTTGCCTTGATGACCAGGAGGCCTTCAACCATGGAGTTTTTCTATAATTGCTACAAATATTTGAAATTTATATGGCCAAACCTTTCATGCCACAGCCTACTAACCTCATTTCCATGAGTTAGTAGAGCGGTGGGATTTGCATCCGGCACAAAGTGGGAGAACTCATAGGCTCTTGCATGATGGTTTGCAAGACCTTTAGCAATGAGTTTCCCGGATGCAAGCTCCATTATCTCAACATAATTTGGGCTGAAAGAAACTCTCTTAGGCACTCCAGTATGTGTCAACTGATAGACACTAAGGAGATTTGATGCCAGAGACGGTACATACAAAACATTTGAAAAATAGCCATTCTCAAGATCAACTGTACCTTGTCCTTATGAAATGATGGTGGAGTCATCTCCCATGTGGATGGGGATGGATTTACCGGTCTCCAAGGATGAAAAGGAGTCTCTTTTAGCCATCATGTGGTTTGAAGCTCCAGAATCAATCAAGAGTGCTTTGGACTTCGAATTGCTTGCCATGAGGGCATGACCTTTTTCATGCTGTGGTTCCCGATCTTGCTGATCTCTCCTCCAAAAGCTTTCCAGAATATTGATGTGATTTCTCTCAAGTAGAGAGGTTGCTTCATCAAGATTCTTCTTCATGCAGGCATGTTTAGGGTGGAAGCCCTTCCCGCAATATGAACACTTGATTTTTTCCTTTCCATGGTGCCATTTTCCTTTGTTCTTCCTTGAGCCGAAAGACTCATCATGATGTTGGTTTTCAATTCTAGGCTTAGGAGCATCAAATTTAGTTTTTGGGTTCTTTTGCTGCTTTCCTTTACCCTTTAGATATTTGGGCCTTGAGACATGGAGGGCTTGATCACGGGAGGATCTGATGATCCCCATCTAGACAAGCTTATCATGTTCACTTGTGAGGGACTCAATGAAGGCATTGAGTGTAGGAATCTTCCATCCAGGGGTTGTGATCTTCCCCACATGGAATGTAGAAACAAAAACTAAATAATTAGCTCCAAGTTTGGAGAGTATGGTGAGGATGAGCTAATCATCCGCCTTCTCCACTTTGCATTGCTTCAAGAGTAAGACAGTGTGCTTGAACTTAGTGAAAAAGTCATTCAAAGTCTCGAAATTGGAGGGCTGGAGAGACATTATTTCATTTTCGAGCTGGTAAACTCTCAATTCATCTTGCTTTCCATATAGGGTTTCCAATTTGTCCCATATTTTCTTTGGATTCTTCAATCCCAAAAGATGGAAAAGAAGAGCTTGGGAAATAGAGAGGCACAAGAATCCGAAGGCTTCATCCTTCTTATTCAAGAATCTTGATTTGTCTATAGCAGAACCAGGCTCAGGTTCAATGTCCATGGTGACTCTATAGAGTCCTCTGGAGTGTAGCTGAATCTCCATGTCACCTTTCCATGATTGGAAATTGTATGGAGTCGAAATATCTACTGAGGAGGTCATCTGGATCTGCTGGAGCGAATGCTTCACCTGTAGAAAACCCGAAAATCACAACACAAAGGGCAATGAAGGTCGGACAGCCTGCACATTTTAGGCTTTCATCACACCCAACATAGTCAATCAAGCAAGCTTGATCAACAAGTTCTTTACATGGGGTATTAAGTGGTAAGCCTTGGCTTTTGGTGCAGTGCTGGATTTTTGAGCTATTGCTCAATTTTCATGCAGAAAACTATCAAAAAGCTTGCTTTTTTAGAGATAGAGCTTCGTCCTGCCGTGAGCTCTGATACCATATTAAAGTTGCACAGTGATCTAGGGACTAAACACAGTCTCATAAATAGATTAATGACAATAATTCATGAAAATGGTGAAAAAGGGCTACAGAATGAGTAACCACACTGTATATTCACACAAAGAATGAGAAATAACATTCCAATGTCATGCTACAAGCATGAATGAGAAGCAATTCAAATTCCTAAGGAAGTCATTCGAATTGAATGAGTGAGTCTAGCTTAACTGAATGTAAGCCATAGTCAACACTCAAGTTAACCACTGATCAAAACCCTAATTGACTCAATTGGGCCCTAACTGAAGTCGAAGTGCAATAAATGACTGAGTCTCAATTGAAAGAGATCAGACGCACATCACAGCAAGCCAACCATAAAGTGGTAGCGCTTCAATGACTCCAATGAACCCCGATGAGGTTAACTGAAATGTAACTGAACATCAGAAGTGGTTAGAGGTGCCCATGTTGACTCCAGTTCATTAAATAATCATTAAATAATCAATTTAATGAAGGGAGGCACCTTCACTGCCCTGTTTAACTAACTGTACAACCATAAATTAGCAATTAGGTGCATTAATATCACTCAGATCACCCCCGGAGTGCTCCAGTTAGCCTCCCCGAATGTAGGAAAAGGCTAAGTTAGCCTCCTTGACTGAAGGTAGGAGTGGATGTGATCTAGATGATGACATTTAATGCTCCATTGATGTTAATTAAGCCAATAATACTTAGGATAGTGGTTTAACTAGGCCAAATTGACCAAAATGAGTGTGGAAGGTGTAAATGTATCCAACAACATTAATCCAATAGGCCATGTTGAAAATTGTGAAACTAAATGGACAATACATGGAAGTACTAGGAAGTAGTGGGTATATAGTTTATACATAAGTTAGCACCATTGTCAAATAATTGGTATGTGTGAGAAGATACATGAAACCAAACCAAGGATTGGGAAGGTATACAATTGGCATTTTTCACTACATTTAGTTAGTATGGAGAGACATCGCAATTCACAATGCTATTGAAGAGAATCAAACGCTTATATTAGATAAAACATTTTCTATGCTTGCGAGGTAATAGAATACCATACATAATGAATTCAACATCTATGACTTGATGAATCTAAATAAGAACGCGCCAAATAAGAGAAAGGTGATTCTACCAGCTTTGAATATTACCATAGATGCTTGAAGAATAAAAAATATGAACATTGGTAGAGAAAAAAATACAAATGTGGTGGTAATTAAAGATTATTATGGCCCCACAAACAACCAATGATAAACCCATCACTGACCAAATCAAGGTTAAATTAATTATTCTTAGTCAAAGTCAAGATTAAAACAACAAATTATATATGCTCCTAAAAGGTGGTGGGTTACCCACAAGGAATCACTGGCTACCCACAAGGAATCACCAGTTACCCACAATGAATCACTAGAACATTGGGAAGATACAACAACAAATTGTTGAACAAGATTTATACCATTGTATTCAAAGTTGCAATATAATGAGACTACATCATAGTGCATTCCCAAGGAATTTGGTGATAAGTATTATTTTGTTCATAGGTGACATTAATCCAATAGGCCATGTTGAAAATTGTGAAACTAAATGGACAATACGTGGAAGTACTAAGAAGTAGTGGGTATATAGTTTATACATAAGTTAGCACCATTGTCAAATAATTGGTATGTGTGAGAAGATACATGAAACCAAACCAAGGATTGGGAAGGTATACAATTGGCATTTTTCACTACATTTAGTTGGTAAAAAGAGACATCGCAATTCACAAGGCTATTGAAGAGAATCAAATGCTTATATTAGATAAAACATTTTCTATGCTTGCGAGGTAATAGAATACCATACATAATGAATTCAACATGACTTGATGAATCTAAATAAGAACACACCAAATAAGAGAAAGGTGATTCTACCAGCTTTGAATATTACCATATGCTTGAAGAATAAAAAATATGAACATTGGTAGAGAAAAAAATACAAATGTGGTGGTAATTAAAGATTATTGGGTTGAAGCTAGTATTGAAAAAGTTGTGAATATACTAAAACAATAGCATGATATTTTCCTATATTATTTCACTAAAGTGAAAGGTGTATTAGGAGAAATTGGTGAAATTAAAATAGAGATTAAACTTGGAGGAAATTCAATAAAGATGATACCCTTCCACATGAATCCCCATTATAATTAGTAGGTAAAACAAAAAAAATTAATAAAATGTTTGTCGTGGGTTTGATTTTTTTAGTTAAAGAGTCTAATTGGACAAGCCCAATTGTCATAAAGCATGAGAATATCACATTGATACACCGTTTTATATATTTCGATGGACTAAATGAGGATTGCATACATGATCCATTCTCCACTCTATTTAGTGATTAAAATTTGGAAAAAGTTACTAGTACAAATGAACCTTATACTTTTATTGGTGAGTTCTATGGAATACCATCATATCATACTTGCCAATGAGCATAATAATAAGACCAAATTCCTCATTGGATGGATGTTGTATGCATAAAAGGCTGGTTTTGTTTTGCTTGAAAAAATCCCCTATAGTGTTTATATGGATTGGTATTGTGGCATTTTGTGATGAAATTCATAAGTTATGATCAAAGTTTATTTGGATGATTGGATAATGTATAGCTTATTATAAGATTCATGTGTAGGAATATGAATATTTTTCTTGATATCAAGAAATTCATTTTCTGAGCTCCATTTGATGTACTACTTGGGCATATCATATGCAAGGAAGTCTTGTTTGTGGACCCTGCTAAGATTGCAATGATTGTATATTTAACACTCTTGGAGAATTTTCTCATGTTATAGTCAACTCCATGACATGCAAGATATTACCAAGGTTTATGCATAATTATGAAATATGACAATGCATATGGAAGAGATTTCAAGAAGGATATTCAATTCATCTGAATTGTGGACTGCTATAAATATTTCTTAGAATTGAACAAAAAAAATTCAATTACACCAATCCTAGTCTATCCAAATTTGGAAAGCATATTCCATGTCCAAGCATATGCATATGGTTTTGATTTAGGAAATGTTTTAGCTCCATTAGGGGGAGTTTTTATTGATCATCAACTATACTTTGAAAGCAAAAACTCAACATGGTGGTGTTGGTGATTTTCACTAACATGTACCAAATGTAACTACTTGGGGCTTGTGTAATCCCAAGTACCCAATGAAATGCAAAAAGGAGAAAACTAAACTAAATTAACAATATTTATTAATATTCATGCAATGTAAATGAGGATAAAAATAAATAAAAGATGACAAAGAAAATACATATAAAGAATGTTGATTTATATTAACACGAAGAATGAGTAGAGATATAGACACCTTGGTGTTAGTTGTAAAAGGTATGAACCTTTGCAGTTGACTAAAGGACAGTTCTTGTTCTCCTTTGTGCCCAAATTCCAGCCAAGTAATTAGAAGGTGGATCCAAAATGGTGAAAGGAAAAAGGATGGAGGTTCCCTCTCACTTCTATAGGAAATATGGCATCGTAACCATGTTAATCTGGATGTATATATGGTACAAATTTGAGGGCTATATATGAAAAATTATTAGATCTAGTTCCAATTTGAATGATCCCCTTTTCAGTGATGATTCCGTGGGGAACATAGGTTTTGGGAACCAAATCATATGTTATTTTTTACCATAAGTATTAGGGAATGTCCACTTTAAGCCACTACAACTTTTTGGGAGGTGCACGTCAATAAAGGATAAATAAACTATTGGTTTGTGACCCCATCATGGTTTCAAGGTTTTTAGTGATGCACAATCATTGAATTTAAGGAAAAATCCATGCAGTGACAATTAGTGATAGCTTTTGAATTTTATTCGGTTCTTGGTCATATGGTTGAGGTCATATAGTGATGGAAATGTGTTATAGCATGATTTTCCACATCCTATGCAACATGCCTTAATGGCCTACCTTATCCCTCTGCAGACTCATCATACCCATCTTGCTCAGTTAAAACCCTAAAAATCATATTTTTGTTGATACACACAGGTCATCAACACTATAGCACGCATATAGGAAACTTGCACCATTACATCCCATGTACATTAGGTTCCATGCTCAAAATAAAAAAAATATTTTGATTTTTCCTTGCCAAGTCATGGTTTTTATGATATTTTCCCTTCCTATATTAGAAAACGCTTCGATTCAACCCTCCATCTCCTTTGAGGGTTATATATTGAGCCATTGTGAAGCATTTGAGCAAAAAGTTTGGAGATAAAGTAAACTCTGGAGAAATTTTTCCCCATTGCCATGCCTTGAATTTGCATCCCTTTGTCCTTGTAGGACTGAACCTTTCTTATGTTCATCCCCCAAGCTCTTCACTATCTTGTGAAGTAGGAACTTAATGACTCCTTGAACTTGTATGCTTTCCATTGTCTGGAGGATTGAAGTGGTGGAGGCCTAGGTAGAGGAAATTAGTCTCTCATTTTTGACCAGTTTATGACAAAAGGTTGTCACCATGTACTTTTGTTCATTATATTAATAGAAATACTCTTTTCTCATCCAATTTGTGTTGCAAATGTTTATATTATTCTCATTGGGAATATTTGCTTGTTCATGGATTATGCTAGATTACATGCTAATAATTTATGTATATTTTATATGCTCGTATGCCTTGGTTGTTGAGGACAAGTTGAAGGTGAAGGGTTTGGATTGAGAACTCAACAATGGTCTTCTTTAGACTTCTGGTTGAGGTAAGGGTCTTATCATTTTGTTGTTGGCATTTCATGTTTACATAGCATACTTGGGAATTGAGTTGATTTCTGGTTTCACTCCATATGTTGTGGTTCTACCCCAATCCATAGGAATATTTTCACCGTAATAGAATTGGAGACTCCGTTGGGGAGTGTCTCATTTTTTGGGGTTTTTTGGATGCTTTTTCTCTTGTATTATTCTCTGCATCCTTGAGTTTTTGTTTCATTGTTAGTTTGATAGTCAAAATTATTTTATTTTCTTAAGTGGTTTAGATTTACTCTCACTTTTTTAGCCTCTTTTATTGCTATGCGCAGGTCATAGTTTTGACAGTTGCGTGCATATGTGATCTCACGATGTTTCACTTGCATACATATGTTGTTGTTTTCCTAATAGTTGTGTACATCTCAGTTCTAAGATTATTTATTGATTGGGATGCTTGTTGGGTGGGTCCTGGGTGTTTTTAAGGCTTCTTGGGCTTCTATGTTATCGGTTGGTTGCATTTATAGTGATTGGAAACTCGTTTATTTTTAGTTTTGGGGAAATTTGGTTTCTTTTCATTTTTTTTCCTTTAGAAGTCCTTCTTGTGTGTGAGTCATGACTTCTTAGTGTCTTTTTTGGTTGGTTTCCTTATACTTGATGCAAAGTCTATGAATTTTATGGTTCAAGCTTGCATTTTCATTCCATACATCGAAAATACAAAAATATTTGCATTTTGCATGTTAACTTAGGCATTTGATTTTTTTATTAGAGTTCTAGTTTTGCTTGCATTAGTCTAGTCATAATTTGGTATGATTGCATTGACATTGAAAGTGAAAGAGACCATACTTGTGCATTTTCAATTTATGGCATACAAATTTCATTTGAAAAACAAGACTATTACTTAGGAATGTTGGGATTATTATTAATCCTCCCCTTTGACTACATAGTCTATTTGTCCATTTCCCCATCTTATGAGGTCTTCATCTCTCCACTAGTGCATGGGGTACATACCTAGGGGACATATGCCACTTACTACACCTGATTGCATGAGTTTAGGTTCACCTGGGACCAATCCCTATAATTGAGGAACCCACTTTGAGTGCCACCGACAGTCACAAACAGTTGACTCTAGTAGGTACTTAGTTAAGTCTAGTTATGGTCTGATTCCTATCAGATAGATCACTCTTAGTCATCCTTGCACCAGTTTCCATGATTCAGAGGAATTAGGACGCAATTTCTCACCTACCCTCTTCAGTTAACTAGTTGTGAACTGTTTTAGTGATTCAAAGTTGCATTAGTGAGCTCTAGTAATGATTTTCCCGCACTTAGTTAGTTCCGGAGTCAATGCAAGTTGGTAGATTCGAATCCTATATTAAGTATTTGAATTCTCATATTTATATTACCATTTTATTACTTAATTAGACATTGATTAATGGATTATGATTATTGTTCCAATTATTGGTCTCATGAGTGTTTTATTTGCCATGAATTATTGATCTGAATTACTCAATTATTCTCTCTCTTCTACAATATCATTCTCCATTTGAATCCTGTAGGCTTGATGATCCTATGCTTCATTGAATTTAACATGGTATCAAATCTAGTATCCAAGCCAGGAACAAACCTCAAAAGCTTCCATTGATGCACCAGAAGCAGTTGTGTTCCACATAAAATCCTAGAATTATTGCCTTTGTCCCTCTGGATTATGTCCAGAGAAATCTATCCAGGTGTGATGCACCCAAAGAATGTACACATGTCAAAGAAGAGAGTGTTTGGTCTAATTTGATTCAAATCAAATTATTTTTCCAATGTTTTGTGCAGGTACAACTTCAAATATGGATTTGAGATCAGTTCCTCCTTTATCACCATTCAATTATGTTGAGTGGAAATTGAATATGGTTGCATATATTGAGATCCATGATCTCCTTGATGTGTATTTTGGAGCTGGTAAAGAATCTTATGAAGAAGAAAATGATTGGCTAAATGATTATGATAGAGTATATGGAAGTATGTGTATGGTAATGACTCCTAATATGTGTTATCTCATGGAATATGTTGAGTATCCCTTCGAGCTCTATAGAAATATCGATAGATCCTTTGGTGTGCAAAAAGAAGTAAATAATACCTGGAGAAAATACAACACCTTCTCAAGTGTTCTTCCTTAAAATGTCTCAACCTCAATTCTCTCTGATGAATTTGTTTAAGATGAAGACATAACATAATATTCAACTTATTCAATTCGAATTGTTGAAAGTCTCCTTGTAGTGACTCCTCATGTTGCTCCAAAATTTTATGAGATATCTAATATCTCATCTTCTCATACAACTGATACAAAAGAAGACATTTGAACCTCCATTGTTAAATAAAAAATCTCTTTCCATCCTACTTAGCCGTTCTCCAGTGATTCTTCTATTATAAATTTTGTGCAAATTTTTCCAGTGAAAGCTCAAGGAGCTGAAGAGAAATTTGATTCCTCTCTCTCCAATCATGCTACTGGTGTGCACACAAGTGAATTTTTGGATGTTTTGGAAGAAATATCAAATTTTAGGAGTGATCCACTCACCCTCATTGATCTAGTGCTTCCAACAAATTCGTACTTGATTATTTGCACCAATTCTCAAATTTTTACTGAAGAAGGAGAAAATAGTGCATCTGTCATCTCAATGGAGCACTTGGAACCTTTGTTCCTCTTTATTGGATCTGATATCACCTTGTTTGGTTTGAATTTCAAGTTTCCGGACCTGTCAGTCATGCTTGTGACTGTTCTCATCAGTTTTGGTGTGAAAGATCAAGCACCTCAAGTCTCTTTCAAACTTGCTACTAGGCATTCGATGTTAGTTTCTTCTCATGAGTTTGCTGATATGAAATATTGTGATTTCATGGATATTTTGAAAGCTAGATAAAATTATAGAGCTCACACATTCGCTATGCTTGGTCTCATGTCTTTTCCTCACATGATCACATGCTCATCTCCTCACAGTAAAGATGGATACCTCTTGCATTCACTTGGACACTTGCTCTTCACATCTGGATATGAATTTACCTCACATGGTTCAGTGTTCAAAGCTGCAACAACTCAGTTTCTTGGGCTTACCTCACATGGTTCAAATTATCAAGAAATTTTTCTCTTTTGTCAGAATATATCAGTTGCTCTACATGGTCCCATAATATATTATGCAGTTGTATATGTTCCAGATTCAGTTGAGCAGATTCATGTTCTTCCAAAGAAAAAAAATATTCTATGCATAATCATTTAGTTTGAAGAGGTTTACATGCACAATCCCATGATACTAGTTTACACAAGGACCATCACACTGCATTACTGCTCCACAGAGATGCATATTGCATAAATATGTTCACAAGTTTTTACTCAAGAAGAAATGTTTTCTCTTAGTATAAAATATTGAACTTGATTTTCCTGCTTATTTTGAGGGTGGGGAGGGGGGTTTATTTCCATGAGGTTTTCCCCATTTCCTCAATTTTGTTAAGAAGTTATTATTTTTTGGATTTAGATTGTATGGGTGACCTTTGGTCTTAGTTTTCAGGTCCCACTTTGTCCAAAGTCGGGATTAAGGGTGGGTGTTGGGATTATTATTAATCTTATCCTTTGACCACATAGTTTATTTGTCCATTCCCCTAACTTAGGAGGTCTTCATCACTCCACTAGTGTAAGGAGGACACACCTAGGGGACATATTCCACTTACTACACCTATTTACATGAGTTTAGGTGCCCAAGGGCCAATCCTTGTAATTTAGAAACCCACTCTGAGTTCCACCAATAGTCTCCAGCAGTTGACTCTAGTAGATATTCAGTTAATTCCAATTATGCTCTGATTCCCATCGGTTAGATCACTCTCAGTCATCTTAGCACCAATTTCCATGATTCAGGGGAAGTAGGGCACATTTTCTCACCTACCCTCTTTGGGTAACTAGTTGTGAACTATTTTAGTGATATGGAGTTTCATTAGTGATCTCTAGTGGTGATTTTCCCACACTGAGTTAGCTCTGAAGTCCGTCCAGGTTGGTAGATTCAAATCATATCTTGGGTATTTGAATTATCCTATATGTATTACCATTGTATTACTTAATTATACAGGGATTAAAGGATTATGATTATTATTCCAAATATTGGTCTCATGAGTGTTTTATCCACCATGAATTATTTATCTGAGTTACTCAATTCTTCTCTCTCTTCTACAATCTCATTCTCCATTTGAATTATGCGGGCTTGATGATCCTATGCTTCATTGAATTTAACAAGAAAGGTTTTGTGTATGCTTCTTTCTTTTTGCTAAGTCACAAACATCACTAGTTACACCGCCATATTCCTTTGAGTAAGGAACAACCAATTAAAATTAACTCTTAATTTTAAAATTGATTAGAAAGATTTTATTTTTAGGGTGCACAAACAAGTGTAGGTTTTTAGAGTCTTGGAATAGGATTTTGTGAGTAACCTTCTCCAAGACTACAAAACTTAACACTAAGCGTATGTTCAAGGAGTGGTGAAATCCATGGTATAATTGGTGTTCTCAGGAAGCTCCTCTTAAACAATAGTCAAGAACAATGCATCACAAAATTTGGTTGTGGATATAGCCCTCCAATACCTCCTAGCGTTAGATATATATATGGGTACTATTCGCATTTGGGGATTTTTGAGGTACCTACATCCTTCTTGATCTTTGCTCTTAGCTACCCTTCCCATATGGTGGATATTCCTGTAAATATTCACTTGAGCATTGGTTATACATGGTGACCTTAATTGTTGATCCTAGGTACCACAAGGGGTGCTTGTAGGGGTTATTTTGTAAGTTTCATGGGTCAAATAACGGTCAGAAAACACAAACACTTGCATAGTGAAGTCTAAGGGCCCTTATAACTAATTCTGTTACTTTCAATTCTAGTAACGGAGTCTCAAGCCCCTCCTAGGAGAGGCACACCTTCCTTAGTGTTGGGAGGCCACTTAGCCATCTCCTTTTTTGTGTATGATTTGGATTAGATATTCTAGGAGTGTGCTTGTTGTTGGTTAATTAGACTTAGGGATTAATACTAGTTTGCAACATTTTTCTTTGGATTCATTGTGGATCTGGTTTCATCTATCTGTCGTTCTCGTCATTTAGCAGGTTTACCACCTGGTGATCCTTTGGAGCCTCATCATAAGAGGCATAGACCTGATATAGATGGTCCTTATATATCTCATATAGAGCTTCAAATACTTCTTACCATGAGTTTTGTGTCCAATTCATTAGAGATCGCTTAGACCCTGTCTTTAGTGGTGTCAGGGGGATTCCATGCGATTCCCTCCTATACTACCTCATGGGTCCTAGGGACCCTTATGTTCACTGGTTCTCAAGCAACTAGTTCATATAATCCTATTAGAATGAATCGTTTTGATTTTACTTGGTCATATGATCCTTTATCTAAATTTTCTTTACGAGTGTCGGGAACTCACGCTTAGTCTATCCCCTTAGCCTCTAATTCCTTTTATTTTGGCATGCCTAATCCATCATCAAGTATCCCATCCTCCATACTAGTTTGTAATAGTAACCCTGGTGTTGGGTTGGGGGACACATCAACCCCCTTTACTTCGTATCAATATGGGAGTGGCCATATCCATCCTTCTTCTCCTTACCAGGGTAATTTATAGGGGTGAAATTTCGCCGATTGGCTATTTTTTTGGGGGGGGTTCAAAAAATAAATTCGCTATTTAGCCATTTTTAGTGTCTAATATTGCCTATATTTACTTAGAATATGTTTTTTTATCATAATATTCGCCAAAATTTACACATTTAAGTGTTATTTTTATGTTTCATATTTAATATTCACCTACCTAGCTATAACATGTTTCTTCAATCCAAAACAATCGCCTAGAATACTATACGTATAATATTACAATCCTTAAAAAATACCCTGCTCCTTACGTTGGGGGGTGGCTTCCCCCTTCATTAACTCCTAATACCACTTTTAATCCTTTTATGAGTGGGGGTGGGAATGCAAGCATTGGTTCTACCTTTTACATCCCATGTGTCTAGCCATCATCTACCACGTCAATGCCCGCAAATTATTTTCTTATAACAAATCCTCCTCTAAGTTCGAGTGTTCCATTGGGATGGAATGCCTCTTTTGGTATGGGTCCCCCCTTGTCTAGAATTCCTTCGTTGGGGGGTTATATTCCTCCTCCCTGATTAGGATGCAATGTGTCCCAACATATGGGTAATTTCAGAAATATTCCTTTCTCCTCTCAATGGTTCCCTTCCATGCAAATTCCTATGCATTCCCACATGAATCAATTTGGAGGGGGTTATTATCATATTATTCAAGGTCATGGTCTCTATCAGAACCAACCACAACCTATGGTCTCTAATCCGATGCCTAGAGGAAATTATCCATCGAACCAATCTTTATAGCGGGGATGGTCCCAAACGTTGAAACAAAGGCTCTCGTTCCTAGCTACCTTGAACATGCCAGACTTATCAAAATTAACGAATGATCCAATTTGTCATGATTCGACATGGCCCTCTGTCTTCACCAAGCTTCCTTCTCACACTCCTAAGTTCGAGGGTAATAAGGGTGATGATCCAGGTGATCATGTTACAATCTTTCACCTTTGGTGCTCATCCAATTCCTTGAACCATGATTCCATTTGTTTGAGACTATTTCAACGCACCCTCACAAGGCCGGCTGCGAAATGGTATGTCAAGCTACCTAGGGGTATGTACCAGACCTTTAACGACATAGCCTTAGTTTTACTTGACCACTTTCAATTTTTGGTCCATTACGACACAAGAACATAAATTGTATCCACATTCCGTCAGGATAAAGCCACTCACATTTTAGACCACATTCAGGAGTGGCATAGACGAAAGCGGTTGAGTAAAGCTAACATTCTACCAGAGTTCCTATTGGAATGGTTCCTTAAATCCCTTTTTCCATATATAGAAAAGGATGTCTCTACATCCAGAGTAACTACGGAGGGACATGCCATATTTGAAAGCTCAACAGTTAGACTTGATCTATGCTTAATTAGGGCTTCTTTATGAAATCATTCCTAATTCACCACGATCTAATCATGATACTAAGCAAAAACTAGGGCCTAATGTTGATGAAATTATAGGTGCCGCAACTTCCAAGGGTGTAGACGAGGTGATGAATCAAATCCTGAATTTTTCCATTAGCCAATTTGCAATAGGACAAGCTACGGTTTCATCCTCTACCACCTAGTCATCAGAGGTACATTTTGTGCAATCAATGAACCTAAAAGGTTACCAACAACCTAGAGTGAATAAGAAGAAGGGGAAGAATAATCAGCGTCACAATAGTTGTGGGTATGATTCATTTCTCTCCAATTCACTAGTGTACAATGACACCAATCGTGAGGCAACTGTCACCATCATAATAATCATGGGTATGATAAAACTTAGGTAGATTGGGTGGCAAAGAAATATTAGGGGAGGTGTATTTGTAGGTGTGTGGATGGAGGAGATGCGAAGATTATTTATATAGAGAGGTATCCACATAGAGAGGTATTCAAGGTAACCAATTTCTGAAGAAGATTATAACTAGGGAAAATTTTAAGGATCCATTATTTTCTCAAAGTGTGGAAACGTTGGCGAATCTGACTAATTCTCAAATGTGCAACCATAAAATGTTTGGTAATCTTTTGTAAAAATATTCAAATTTATAAGGATTTTATATAGTTTTGGGTAACTTTTGGTAATGTTAAAGTAAAAAAATTCATCCTATGGAATTGGGTGAATTATTTTTGAAAAAAAGAAGCAAATTAATGAATCGTTTTTGGGGAAAAAAGGTCAAAAATAGCCTATGGGCGAAATTTCACCCCATAAAATTTTCCTTGGCTACAAGGCATGCATAGCGTATTAGGGATTATGTTTTTTCTTTGAACACAAATAGATATGAAATTAGGGTTGCAGGTCCATAAACAAAACAAAATTCCTATGCAAAGAGGAATCATATAGAAGGAAAGGCCCAAGAAGAGAGTAGGTAAAATGACAGACCAGGGAGATAGTGCTAGACTGAGGGAATATGTTCGACTAAAGCAGACCTCAAAACTGATTGGAGGCAGAGGAGTTATGGAGCCCAACTCTGATACCACTCAATGTGGAATAACTCTCACAATGAATATTTCATTAAGAAATCTCTTATTTATACAACCAAGGGTGACCTTTGGCATTCTAGCTCCAAAGGTACATGGCTATTCATCTACATAACTGAAAAGACAATGTTTACATGAAACATGTGGATTATGTTTCTATCAAATACAATTGAGAAAGAAGAAAAATATTATAAAATGGGAAATACAATGGGAAGTTGAAGTTGCAGAACAAAAAGAAAAGTAAGAGGTAGAAGAACATGTAAAAGCAAAAAAGAAGACAAAGAAGATTGAAAATCTAATTGCATTTGTCATCATTGAAGCACAAACCTCTTTAGAGTGGCTAGATCAACTAGAGGTAAAGATTCACTCCTTATGAGTGAAGTCACAAAATCCAAAAGAAATCATAACATGCTAAAAAAAAGCTAGACAATTTCCACATCGATTATGATCACATGTACCAAGAATATGGAAACATTGATTGTGAAAAGAAAAATCCAAACAACATAGCAATTTTCCCTATAATTAAATGGACTAAACGACTATGAGAAGATGCTACGAAATATTGCTACAGAATTATATATTTGTGGTAAGTTAACAACGAACTTTATTTTTTCCTTAAATATTTTACTACGAGTTTTTTTTGTTTATCAAATTCGATAAACATGTGATATTAATTAAATGACGTTGTCACTAGATTTCAAGGGTATTAAGAAGAAATCAATGGGTTATTACCTTAAGATAAATGCTATAAGTTTTGTATAAATATGATTTAATCGTGAAACAATTTGATAAAGTTATAAGATTTTTGGTTTGGAAAAAATAAACATTTACTATTGCCACTTTACAACTACTCGAAGGAACATGGAGAGGTAACAAGTATTAATAAACAATAGAATTTACAAGGAATTAAAAGTTGTAAAATGGAAATGAAAATAGGAAATCAAAGTTATAGAATGAAATCTAAAGTAAGAGGTAGATGAACATGGAGTGAGGAAAAATATGGTTGAGAATTTAGTTATATTTACCATCATCTAACCACAAACTTGTTTAGAGCGGCTAGATGAAGTGGTGGTTAAGAGTCATTCACTATGGGTAAAGACGCAAAATTCAAAGGAGATCATAACACCTCATGAGAAGCTAAAAGATGAAGAGTCAGACAATTTCTTCATAAGTATGATCAAGTATTAGGAAATTGCGAAGATTGTTAATGGAGAAAAATTCAAGGAGCATAGTAGTTTTCCTTATGGCTAGATAAATTGAACAAACCAAAAAAGTTGCTATGAATTATTACAAGAAAACTTAGTTAAAAGGCTTAAAAACAATTTACTATTGACGAAACATGAAGTAGATGCTCAATGTTGAAATAAAAACACCTACCCTTATGCTTTGTTACACAACAACCTCACTCTGTTCACAATATCATCAATCATAACCTCAATCCCAAAACAAACTAGTGCATAACTTCAATCCCAAAGCAAATTGGTGCATAGCCTTGATAACAAAGCAAAGTGCTATATTGCTCGCATAGACTTCTTCTTATGTTTTTTTCCTTGTAACAATTCAAGCGGGCCTACCTGAAGAGGCCTCACGCCTGTTAACTTTACGCTGAAGAGCTCGGCCTCAGATGAACCTAGAGAATCAAACCCATAGCTTGTGACAAACGACCAATTACTTAGCAGAGAGGCTTCTACCAACTAAGCTACCCATTAAGAGTTAGACTTCCTCTTGTGTTGTAAGCAAAGCTCTCACACTAATATGTACACATACATAAAGACCCTTGCCACCTTAAATGATATAGTATTGCAACTCCAAAAGTAAAGTATTTTTGTGGATTTCTTAGGCCAATTAAGGTGCCTAAAGTATATGCTCCTCCTTGAAAGTACTTTCGTGGATTTCTTGTGCCATGATCATCTGAAAATGGCTTATTTTCGTCCAATTAGTGATGGCAACAAGGTCGATTGATTGATTGATGTTGGTGCCTTGTCGATATCTTTATATATATATAGTGGTATGGTTTTTCAACCTTTGAAAATGGCTTATTTTCATCCAATAAGTGATGGCAACAAGGTCGATTGATTGATTGATGTTGGTGCCTTGTTGATATCTTTATATATATATAGTGGTATGGTTTTTCACCCTTGGATAAGTACATGACAACCATCTATTTTAAATAATTGGATCATTGATTGATGTGGGTGCCAATCTGTCATCATTTTTTTAAGGATTAGAGAAATCTACACTTATACACATGTAGAGTTAGAGCTGAAGTAGGTGACTTACTCTAAGATGTAGAAGTTGTTGGAATATCTTTCAGAGTGGTGTGTTCAGGACTAGTAGATGGTAGCTAGTGCTCAGTCTTAAAGTTTTAATGTATTGTCATTGATGGCAATCTGC
>LPNX010252781.1:559473-616311 GCA_001517045.1 Pseudotsuga menziesii
GCTGGGTCACAATGAGAGTTGATGCTCTCAGCAAGTTGGTGCTTGCATTCAGAGGTTGTAGCCTCTTTGAGTCAGTGCTCAAATAAGAAGTGATGTACAGCCATTGAAGCCTTTGACATCATAAGAAGAAGAGGTTTTTCCCTTATGGGTTTCCTCGTGAAATATCTGTGTATCATATATGTGATTAAATGTTGTGATTGAATGTTGTGTTTATGTTATCTGCTCTTATGTTTATAACTCTGAATTCATAGCAAAGATTGACTGCCATAAAGTTTATTGATTCTAAGTTAAAAGAAGTATTTTGGTAACAAATCTTAACTAACTGATTCACCTCCCTCTTAGTTAGTTTATACCTGTAACAGAAGTAAACTTGGAAGCACTTTCTACAAGAAAATATTACAATTCTTTGGCAAGAAAATTACCTGGGTTTTTATTTGAATTAACCATAGGCCCTACCTTGGTTTTTATTTGAATTAACCATAGGCCCTACATGTGACTCACACCTTTAACCCCTTACCATGAAATTTAAATATGACCTCATAAAAACTAAACTCCCCAGATCATAAAAATTAAACACAACATAAAACAACGAATCATACCCTTATTATAAAGTTTAAATATGACCTCAGAAAAACTAGACCCCATAAACCAACGAATCATAAAAACTAAACCCCATATAATCCAACTAATCATAGAGATATAATTTCTAGAACTATGATCGGATCATAAAAACTAAATCTCACATAAACCAAAGAATCATAAAGGTATGATTGTTAGACCTGAGCTTATTTCGATTGCTGATTTTTCTCCTTGGAGAATCTACAATCGAGATAAGGTTGGCATGGCCGATTGTTAAAAAGACCCGATGATGATTATGAAGTACGGAACCTTGATGTCTGATCATTTTCCGGTTTGTTGAGGGCAGAGTAGGTGGAGCGTTCGTTCCATTTGGAATAGTAGTTACGCACTGGTTCTCCCTTGATTTTTGGAAGAGCAGGTGAGAAAGTGTGTAAGCTAATAATTACGTCCTTATTGGCAGTACCAAGTGATATATGAGTGCTCACACTCTCTTGCAAACTATATGGTGTTGGGAGCATTGTCGCTGCCGCTGAGGTTTGTTGGGTTTGCTCGCTTCGGTTTCAGCTAACCTCTGCTCTCAGCGAAATCATGGAGTCGTCGTCGTCTTTACCCATCGTATTTGAGGCTCCCGGTTTTCTCAGAATCTACGAAGACGGGACAGTTGAACGATTTGTTGGCGGGGAAACGGTTCCCCCCTCTTCAGAAGACGATAATTTCGACGAGGAGACGGAAGGAGTAGCATCCAAGGACGTGCTCTTGGATCCTCAAACAGGCGTCTTTGTTCGTCTTTATCTCCCTTGTCTGGAGGTCGCGGATGTAAAACAAAAAGTCCCAGTGCTTCTCTACTTTCACGGAGGGGGTTTCTGCATCGAATCGGCTACCTCGCCACTTTATCACGGCTACCTTAATAAAGTGGCTAAAGAGGCCAAGGTGATTGGTGTGTCGGTGGAGTACCGGAGGGCCCCTGAGCGTCGCCTCCCTGTGGCTTATGACGATTGTTTCGGTGTTCTTGAATGGCTTGACCGGCAGGCCATGGCACTGGCCCTGGATGGGGTGTCTGTGGATCCGTGGCTCGCTTCACACGCAGATTTCAGCAGGGTGTTCTTGGCAGGCGACAGTGCCGGAGCCAACATCGTGCACCAGATGGGCATCCGTGCGAGTGGGAGGATATGGGATGGCCTGTGTTTACAAGGAGCCATTCTGGTTCACCCTTTCTTTGGCGGAGAAGAACGAATTCACTGCGAATTGGGTGCGGGGCCAGAGGTGGAGGGATTTGTTAAAATGGTGGATGGAATCTGGAGTATCTCTCTCCCCATAGGAGCGGACAGAGACCACCCTTTTTGCAACCCAATTGGACCCCGTTCTCCGGCTCTGTCGAGTCTGGTGTATCTTCGAACGCTGGTATTTGTTGCAGAGAAGGATCTGCTGAGAGATCGGGGTCTTTTGTATTACGAAGCGCTAAAGAGGGCGTGCAAAGATGTCGACTTCGTTATGACGGAAGGAGAAAACCACGTGTTTCATCTCCTGAATCCGAAGTCTGAGAATGCGCCCATAATGATGAAACGCATCTCGGATTTCTTGAATTCCTCCTCCCGTCATTGAAACATCTGAGATAGTTTTCTTATTGGGGGCTTGCTCTCATCCTCTATTTTATTTTATGTGTTATTTTACAATTGACTATAAAAGTTTGTGTTGACACTTCTTTGACAAGAGGTTAAACTGGAATCAGGTTTTTTATGTTGTCTTCATGTATGAGGCGAGGCTAAGTCACATATATTTGAGAATAATAACATGTATTGAAGTAAAACTTTAAAGTGTGTTTGTATGGATAAGAACTTGTTTTCATCGCAGATAACGAAAGGTGACAATGATCCTGGCTCCGTGTTTAACATGACTAGAAGTATGCCTCTTTATATATCACTACCCAATATGCTTTTATACGATATAACTACTGCCACACTAATAACCAAAATGACAAAGTCTGTTTGTTTTCTGCTTTTAACAAACAAATACTTATTATTATTATATATTATTATTATTTTTGCCTAGCACGTTGTTGGATTTCAACCACTTTGAGATCCAACAACTTGTTACCCAACAGCTACCTTGAGATCCAACAACCTGCTACCCAGCAGCCCGTTTCATTAAAGCCCAGCGAAGTGGTTAACTTTGTCACTATAAAGAGTTGACTAGAATCCCTATAATCATAGGGAGTGGGTTGAGATTTTAACACTTTTTTTCTCTTTTGGTATTGTAGATATATGAATTGCAGTGAGAAATATTATTATTAATTGGAAAATAGAGAGCCCATGAGAAAGATTTTTCACCATAGTTTATGTACACATGTCATGAAATGAAATTGGAACATTTTAGCACTTCCAATTTGGGAGAAAGAAGATATCAGATAATATAAGAAGATATCAGATAATATAAATTGAAAAATTGGTCGAAGAGTATGATTCCGAAGTATCACTAATTTGATTAAGTTCTGTGTTGCCATTAGAATCAAAATCCTTAAATTTCTTCTTTGAATTATGGAGTAGACCCACATGGCTAACCCCAATTTGTTGAGATGGTGTTTTTTATAAGTTAAAGCATGAGCCCATACATCATAGGAAAAAGAAAAAAAAACTCATTAAAATCCTATCATTTTATTTAAAAAAATCCTAGTAGACATCTATATTAATTTCTATTTTTCAAATGCTCTAATTGCTTAATATAACCAACTTTAAAATTGTTCTATACCATGATCTTGGTGCACAATAACTACCTTTGCACGTTCTCCTTACGTGTGAGGACCTTCACGAGTGAATAAAAACATCCAAAAGAAGAATTATGAGAATGGTATTCCACTAGAAGAAGTGGCCTATCATCGATCTCTGAACCCATGTATGAGGCCAAGTGTTAAACAAATTTCATGCAAGTGGAAACTTATAGAGATGCAACCACCTATGAAAATTTATGATAGGTTACCCAAATTGTTTATTCTCAATTTAAAGGGTTAACAATTTTCATGCCCATCACATTTGACATGCAAAATTTCTACCCAAATGTTAAATACGTCTTTAAACTAAAAAATGTTTTGTTAAATGTCAAAATCTAGGCCTTCATGGCACTTGTGGTTTAAAAGATCCATCTTCATTTTATTTATGGAGCCATTAAAATATCATAGGAGGACAATTAGTATTCAGTTTTTGTTTATTTATCTGGCAACGTGGAGGTAAAGAGGAGAACAGGGGAGGCCACAAAAACAAAGAAATAGAGCAAAGCAAATACATATGAGATAGGCGTCAAGGTAAATAAGAGGAAGGCACAGAATGGAGGCGAGCTTGAAGAGAGAATAGTGAGACATGAGAACAAAGAAGAAAGTTGTGGAATAGGACTTGGAAGCATCAACTTATGGAAGGAGAATCTAGTTAGGAATGGTGTTGTTTAGGTGTCTTTCAAAGTATATGTAAGTCTAGTTGAGGTTGAGACGAGCAAGCATATATTTTAACAGAAAAAGATTGGGATTTGAAATCCAACTATATTTCAGTTTCTGAATGTTCATTGAGGTCTTCAAAAAGATTGTATAATTTTTCAGGTTTAATGAAATTGCAATTGAATCCATTGAGGCACTGTGAATGTAATTTATAAAATTTCTAAGGTTTAATGAAAGGAAAGTTGAGTCAGTTTGATGTATAAATTCTCCTTTGTCTATGTTTTATTATTGTGTATGTGAGTTTGATTTGATGTGGATTTGAGCAATTCTTTATGTGAATTTTAGAGCCTGTAGTGTTCTCATTTATGTTTCGTTTGTGTGTGGGATGAATTTGAAATATGCAAGCTATTAATTTTCATTCCACATTAATATTAATTGGTATAAGAGTAGATATACCATGTTGAATAATTATAGTTGCAACAACTAAGGTCGTTGGGTAGAGTTGTAAGAGAAGGAGAAAGAACAACTCCATATGTGGTCAAGTAGATGTTATGAAGATTTGAAGTGCAAACCATTGAAGAAAAGAAAATTTCAACTATGGGTTTGGAGGATTGAAGATAGATTTGAAATCTACAAGTGGGTTTTTGAAAAGAGATCCAACATTTGATTTGGGTAGAGATGTAAGTTGGAGAAGAAGTTACACACTGAAATGTGTAGAAATGTGTTATAGAGGAATAGTAAATATTGGAAGTATAATCAGAATAAGGTATTATAAGGAGGGGCTTAGAAGATTGTGTGGAGATGAGAAAAACACGATTAGGTTGGAACTAGAGGAGGCAACCCAAGGGGTTTGCAAGAAGAAGAAATCTCAAAAGATGGCTAAGAAAACCCTTGGTCAAGAGAAATGTTTGAACATTTTAATGGAGGAAGGGAAGCTTGCCACTAAATAAGAGGTTCTAGTAGCAATGGAGCAATCTATCAAGAGTGGATTCCTTGGAGAATGTAGAGAAAATAAATTTCTAGGTTGAAATGAAGGATAGTGAATATGAATACCTCTTAGTTGACAAGATTATGAAAATGACAAAAGCAATGAAGATGGTGAAGAGATAAGCCTAGCGTGCACCCAAAAAGGAAGGTGAGTCCTTGGAGGATGTTCCATGGGGAATACAAATTGTATGGATGATTTGGTTGATAATAAGGAATGTGCATGCAAAAGTGTTATCGAATACGATAATTGGGTTTGTACGAATTAAGGTGGAAGGATATGTATACAATGAGGGTCAATACTCCTAAGTGCAAAAGGATAAACATGTGTTTTTTATTTTTCTTGCTAGATATGGAATAAAACATTGATGTAGAAACCATTACTTGTGAACCATAGTATGGATACTCTTTTGAGGACATTCCTTTGAGGGCCTTCAAATATGTTGATGATATGGAAGATAGCTTTGAGAATTATGAACACTAAGGGTGGACTTGAAAATGTTGCCATTGTGAATTCAAGTAGTGAAGATGAAAACTCTTGCATTCATGAGGAGCATGAGTATGAGGAAAGGGTCCATGGAAATGATGGACATGATAAGGATGAGGACGACATTACAAAATTAGGAGCAAGGGAGAAGGAGGAAACCCTTCAAGTTGCTAATGGATTTATTAAAGTTGTAAAAGAGGAAATAAAGGAGCTTGAAAAGATCCATATTTTAGCAATGATTTATTATATTTATGAATTTGTAGGTGTGGAAAAAAAACATGGAAGCTATAAAATATGGAAACAAGGATGAAGGGCATATGTAGAAGGTACAAACGCTACTTTGCATGAGTATAAGAAAAAGAAAAGGAAGAAAATATGAAAATGAAGACAATAAACAAAACCAAATATTAAATTTTTTAGAAGTAGATAAAGAAAGCTATCATGATAAAAAAAACATTAAAATTGCGTAGCATATTATTAAGTATTTATCAAAAGAATATGACAACGTACATGATGATGATTTGGATATAATTGCAACAAAAAGCATGCAAGGGGATGAAGGAAAAAGTGCATCCAATGTGCAAGAAGATGTAGGTGTGTTGGGGCCTGGAAATTCGCAGGCGACAACAGTAAGGGATTCTCCCCAATCAACGTTCCCAACTAGCCCGCTGACTGTTTGGTATAGGGAATCCGTCCGGTTTGCGGTCCGGCTACCGTAGGTCAAAGTAACAAAACAAAGGGTTTTACCGGTTGCGGCCCGGTCCACCGATTTTTTGTATTTTTGACTTAATGCAATGCAAATGCCTAACTATCAATGCAGGATGATGAGGATGCATGGAGCGTCACAATGTGATGCGTAGGTTCTTACCTCTCGTCTTAGGCTCACAAGCATCTACATCACATATGCAAGAATGAAATAAACTAACTTATCCATCTAACTACCTATCTATCCACCTATCCCCAGGGAGCTAGAAAGTGATGAATTTATGAGTAATGTGGATTGTTCATGCCTTATAAACAGAAATTACAGGTAGCTGATATTCTTATCTACAACAGATGAAAGATTAAAGATATTTCAACAATCAGATAGCCAATTGTTTATTAAGCAGCATACATTACTCATAGTGGAAATCTTCATGAAATAAACTGGAAAACATTCATACAGGAACATAGGTTCAATGAGTTAGAACAGTCTCACAGTTAATGGACATAAAGCTGAAAATGAAATAGTTCCTCTTCAACCAATCCATAGCACAACATTTGAATATTCCACTAAGCTTTCTCCAACAGGCAAACTGTAATTTTTTATTGCAAAATGAAATAGTTCTTCTTACAATATGTCCTCACCAGTCTTACTGGGAAAAAGTCCTTTCCTTCTTCTAAGTCTTTTACATTTATACAAAAAGGGTCAGACTGTTGGGCTGCCCAAAGTGACCTTTGGGCTTCCCAACCTCTCGTCTCCCAACGTTTCACTTTTATTAAATGCTTTACAAAATAGTTACAAAATACAAAGGTGATTAATCCCTCATGAGGAGGGCCCCACTTGGCTGTCCAAAAACTTCCTCCACACTGCAGCCTCATTAGTGATGCTTTCAAAAGTACAAGGTTCTAAAAACTGAATATTTATCTCAAATTTCTCAGCTTGTTTCTTGATAGCCTCGACCCTGGACGTACTCAAACGGAGCTGATCTTCCAGAAGCAGTATACTGATAGCTGGGTGATCTACTTGGCTTCTCAAGATCATATCATCCATGGCTTTGATATTCCACACCTTAGCTTCTTCCTCCTGGAATCTCTTCTGTAATAGCTCTACAAAGGCATCGTGATCAGGAAAAGATTCAAGCCTCTCCCCCGCTTTTATCTGGCACCGGTTGAATGTATTGAGAAGTCTTCTGAAGAATTTGATGCATAATCTCTTTGTCTTCTTCACTGCCTTCTTGAAGTCTTCAGTGGTATTAATAGCAAACTCCACTAGGTTATAGTCCCGTTTGAGGGCCTGCTGGTCTTTTGCTGGTAGCTCTGCTGGGTTTTCCTCGTTGTTCTCCAACCTTGCCATTCGTATAGTTAGGACCTCTAGGACGTCTTGGGACCTGTCCACAAAGAAGGATGCAGTTTCCAGGATCTCCTCCAATCGACCATCGATCTGCAGGACTTTACACCTTTCTTCTTCAACAGCAGTCTGCAGCTGCAACATCTTGGTTTTCTGGGCCAATACATGCTGCTTGAGAGGCTGAAGATTGACCTGCTATTCTCTTGCTACTTCCAAAGCAGTGTTCAAAGCAAAAATTTGCTCCTGGTGTTCCTTTCTCAGTTCTAGGGTGTGCATATCATTGGACTGCAAGAGGATCTTCAGCTGTTCTTCTAGGTCCTCCACCTTCGCCAATAACTGCTCCTTCTCCTTCTTCAACTCTTGATCTTCTGCTTGCACTTGCTCAAGGCGTTCTTGTGTAGTCTCCTGAGCCTGTCTCTCTTCATGTATGGTCTGCAACTCAGCCTCAACAATCTTCATCTCCCTCTGTAAGTGTTCAAATTTCCGCTTCAACCTGTTTCCTTCCTCTCTTTCTTTCATTAAGGTATTTTTCAGCTGAGCAGAGGTTTTATTAGATGACTCCAGTTCAATCATCACCTTATTTATGTTATCTTCTGAGGCATCGATCATTGCAGCCCCGGCTCTCAGCGTGAACCTAGGATCCTGATCTGTTCCTAACATCACAGCCGTATCCGTTATCATCTTTCCTGGTAGATCTCCCGCTTCAAATTTCCTTTCTGTCCTCTTGATTATCCTTTTCGTTGCTCTATCATAAAACACAGTGTTGAAATCAGGGATTTCCTTTCCCTTTTCCTGCACAAATGGGACCAGATTGAGCGTGGGAACCCTGGGTATGCTGGTAGCAGGTACTTGAGGGGTCTGTACCTCGGGGTTCTCCACCTCCTGAGTCTGCCCTGCTGTGTCAATTTTATCCTCTCAGCTTCTTGCCTTTGAAGCTCCTCATTGAGCTTTCTCTTTGCTTCCTCTGCTTTCTCGGCTGCTTCCTGAGCAGTTCTTCTTTCTTCTTCTGTATTAAGCCTTTCTGCAGCTTCTTTTTCCAACCTCTAGGCTTCTTCATTTCACTTTTTGGCTTCTTCTTCAGCCTTTGCCTGTTCGTCCCCTTTTCCACCTTTGGTGGTGATCTTTTTCTTGAATCTTCTCATTAGCATTGTCATGTTTGGGGCGTTTCGAAAGACAGATTTGTCCTTATCGAAATGGTGGGTATACTCAAAGTGTACCTTGTGTTCTTTGCAATGCTCAATAACCTTGCCTCGGGTGTCATTTCTGCGGTAGGGCATCTCCCCAAAATGGAATTTCTCCAACTCCTCTATGAATTCAGCAGCTTGTTTCACCTTGGTGAATTTGTAGCTTCCTAGCTTGAATGGCAAAGGAGGGTAGGCAGTCTTTTTATGTTCGAATAGAAAACTGCCTATTCCATCTATGAACACTTGTCTGACTGCCTCCTTGTGGACTATGTAATCTGTTGCATATTTGGGAAGCAATGAAGGTGTTCTTGATCCTCCAAACATCCGGAAGTACATGCCATTTTCAGTTAAGAAATAATCCGCGTATTCTTCTATTACTTGCATGGCTTCTTCCGACATACAGTCACACTCCTTCCGAAAGATGAGTGTGTACAGTGGCATAATGAAATGCTCACAGACCTCTCTGTAATGGCTATGGTACTGGTGAGCCCACAATGGTCTATAAGTGGCATAAACAGGCATCCTTTCCCTGTCCCAGATGCACCTGAGACCGAGGAAAGCCTGGTTGCACAATATGCAGTCTATTAATATTGAACTCATGTAAAACTCTGATCTTTTCTTGGACTCTCCCTCCAAGGCTGAGGTCAAGCAAGAGGAAAGACTGTTGCATACCATGCTGGCACAATTGAAGATTGTGCCTTGAGTTGCCACATGAAAAATAATTGGTATCCATTCAAGTTTGAAGAGTCTGCCATGAGCTCTCCCAAATATTCTATTGAGCATCAAGGCTATGAATCTGTAGGGAGCCCTCAAGCTCGTTGTATCATACTCATTGGTCGGTCTGTGTCGATAATTCTTTCCCTGCAACATCATTCTCCTAAGAGTTTCCACCAGGTCCATCCTGATGTTGTTCAGCCAATCATCGGATAAGAAAACCTGGGCTTCTGGTAGGTGATATGCGAACGCCACATATCCAGGGCTAAATGCAGCATAGCCCTGTCCATCAACATTTCCCAGGATCATTATGGTTGTATCTTCCCGGGGCAAAATCCAGCCAATTACCTCAGAGCATGGGAACAGCTCTGGTCTGGTGGCAACTTTCATGAGAGAAGATTTCTCTATGTTAGCATAGATGGATTCTTCTTCGAGGCCCATGTTGGGAACCTCCCTGCGGGAAATCAATCTATATATTTCACCCCATTTGTACTCGGGTTCAACTCCAAAAACACATTGAGTGTCTTCATATATGTACTCGGTCTTTGTGACCTCCTCTACTTCTGGTCCTTCTTCGACCACAGGGGCCTTCTTCTTCTACCTCTTGGACATGGTGGATTCGAATTTTTCCTGCCATATATAACATTGTGATATTAAGCAATTCAAGTTGCAGACATAAGACACTGTGCAAAATTTTATTCTTTATGTGGGTACCATGACAACAACTAGTCGATGAAACTAAGATATAAGCTTACATAACCTGACTGGCCTGAATAATAGGACTATTACAACCAAATGCATACTATCTTAGCATGATACAAAACAGTGCTGCATGATATTAAATCATTCCCTCAACCATCTTCTAGACTGCAATAAAACTACATCCATATGTAATGTGCCATTTTCATGTGTTTAATGTGATAGCAAGTAGTGAAGCAAATGCATGCATGTACAGCCTAAAATTGCCTTGACTATCAGAACCATTAAAATACAAGGCACAGTGCTCGGTAATCTAGTCTGTGCATAGCAATTAAAGAAATTGATTGACCATAGCTATATGCAGTAAGACTGTACGAGTCGCTTATGTTTTCCAATACCAAACAATTTAACAACATAGCTTAGCAGGAAAAAAATCGACGAGGACTCTTCCTGTTCGCAGAAAGATATTTACGTTAACTTGACTATAAATTTCGCTTTCTACGGGTATTACTGTCATCTTGCTGCAAATGGCGCTTCGATTAAAAACACCACCCATGAGATTCCCGCCTAACAAACTAAAACAACGCATATCCCTTCTAACCGGCTAGGGTTTCAGACGACTGAGCACAAATGGGCTGCGCAGGATTGCAAGGGAAACTACATGCGATGTCAATGGTGCTTATGCCCATGCGCTCATGGTTATCAACTAGAAACCGCAGCAGATCCCTTCCAACCGGCTAAGGTGTCAAACCATGGTACACAGAAAGGCGCGACAAAACAAAAGTTCGAGGAATCGAGTAAAATGAAAGGCCACGACTGCGATGAGAAACAACAGGTACTGCAGAAAAACGCATACAACCCCCCCTCTTGCACAATCATCACCACCTGGGGCAGCTTGGTGCAGACGGCGTAACGACCGTCTGCACCAAACCCCCATCTCTACGCGCGGGGTTTGCAAACAAGGCCGCGGGCCAAAATAATTATTTCGTGGGTTAAAAACGCCCCGCTAACAGTCAAGATTAAAACCCCCCCCACCTATATAGGCGTCGAGAAACGGAAAAGGAATCCGGCCAGGGAAAAACAAACTACCGCAGCCAAAACCGTCCACACAAAACCTTATCAAATGCTTCAACGGAACGGGAGAAGGTGAATAAAACCTACCTGGCACAGACGTATCCGACATGGAGAGGTTTTGCAAGTTTCCCGATGAAGGCACCTATACTGAGTGTACCGCAAACGGGCGAGCGCGACAGCACGACAATGACGGGCGCAGCAGTTAGAAAATAACAATAGAATAATAACATGCCTCCCCGTATATATAGAAATGATCCGCACGTGCGACGTGTTTCAAATCGGACGGGAAACTATTTTGAATCGGAAGGTGAGAGCGTGAATCCTTCCGCAACGGTGGAAGGCCATAACATTAATCTGTCCGCAGCGGCGAGCAAGTCGGGAGAAACTAATGATCGGACGTCGAAGGAACTTTGGATCGGAAGCCGAAAGGGAACCTCCTTCCGCAACGGCGGACGGTCAAAACTCTAAGTCATCCGCATACGACCTTTTTTTCCGAAAATGAAATACCTTCCGCAATGGCGAATAAAGAAATGGTAGAAGGCTCCGATACAAAGCCAAAAGACAACCGAAACACATAAATTGGAAAGAAAGTGAAAACTTATCCGTAACGGCAGAAACAAGAAGCGAGAACCGCCCCGACGTAGAACCAAAAAAGAATCAACCAAAGGATCGGGGAGGAAGACAAAGGAAAAACCAACAACCCGTCCGCAACGGCGGAAAACCAAACCGTAGATTCCTCCGCAACGGCGAGAAATGAAAGGCAAAAACATCTGCAACGGCGGGAATGTCAATTAAACAAACTTCCGATTTAGAATGGCTTCAAAGGTACTCAAAGATAACGATAAGGCTTGATAAAAAAGGGAATTTTTTTTTAGTGTTTGAGGGAAATGTAAACAGGTGGTAAACCAAAACATCATAAGAAACTCTTTCTGAAAGCTCCCTGACCAAATCAAAGCGTAAAATCAAGCTAGCCCAAGCAAAAGGAGGGCCCCAAATTTTTTTGGAATTTTGGGAATTTGTTGCAGCTGCAACAAGGTGTCCATGTAATATATTGCACACTTGAAGAAAACAAGGAAATGCATGAGGAAGCTAGAGGAATAGAAGTGGAAGCATACTACAACATTCCAAGTGTTGTGATAGGAAAAGAAACGAAGCGAGTTGAAGATGAAAGGACATTGTTGGTTCATCATTAAATAAGAGGAATAAGGAAACTCTACAGGTTGCAAATTCACAAGAATATAGCAGTCTCAATAAGGTAGTAGATGAGCATAACAAAATATTAGAAGTAGCATACAATGAAGAATAATTCTTGAAGGAGGGACTTCTTTGAATTAGCAAAGAAATGAATCATATTGAACAAGAATATGGATCCCAATCCTCCAATATTTTATTTACTAATGAGGTTGTGAAGTTATGTGTAGGAAGTACACAAAAAGAAGATAACCATTCTAGAGTTACAAGTCAAGGAGAAGTTGAAAAATGACATTTTCAGCCATCGAGTTTTGAAGAAAACATATTGGCTAATTTCCTATGACTAAGGCGAAAACTAGAATGAGGTTAGAACAAGAGATTTCTTCCTAGAAGAATGGATTTTAAATCCAAAGTATGTGCAAGAAACCCAATACGTTACTTGACCTTGACATCCATAATAACACGTACATTCCATATAAAGGAAAACTACTTATTACTCATATATCGTATTTATTACATCAGATTACATATATTCATGATATACATTTGGTGTATATATAATGCACATATATTGATGTAGGAGCATTAGAACTCTCAGGTCATTCAACTTTTGGAGGACAAGCTCCAAAGAGGGGGTATTGATCTATGTAAATATTTTAATTTTAGATTGATATATAATTGAATTAGTTATGATGTATCTGAATTTGCACTTGTTGGCATAATTCAAGGATACATTAGAAATTAGGTTAATATTTAGTTATTAGAAACGGTTGTGATGAGTGGGCCTAATGGTTAAGAGCATGTGTTTTCTCTTAGGAGGTCACAGGTTCAAATCCAGAGAGGGGTAGTGTATGTACACCTCTGTAAAAATTAAATCACTGCGCAAACCGTTTTGAAGAATCGACTTGGAATTGATTTCAGGCGGGAAAATTTAAAAAATGCATTGATGGCATCTATGCTAAGTATTTGTTTGTAGTGTAAAGTTTCCGAGAACCCATAAAAGGAGATGAGTTCCATGTATTGTTACTTTAACTATAAGAAAATGAGAACCTATAAAAGGAGATGAGTTCCATGTATTGTTACTTTAACTATAAGAAAATGAGATTACCAAAAGGGATTTTCGAATGTGTTGAAGGGAAGAATGTCACAGTTAAACCTTGTTTCAAGGTGTTGTAGAGGGAAAACATAACCCAACAAGAATCTATTGTATTTGAAATTGTGTAAAGTCAAGCCGGTGACAAATGCATTGAAGGAATATTTTGCTTAAATCGAAATCAGTGTCAAGAATTCGAGTGAAAAGTGGGGTTGTCTAAATTCGGGGTAGTTGAAAGGTTTTTGAGTGAGAGAAACCCCAAACTTTGCTGCATTGGAACCGCCACAAGAAATCGGTAAGGAGATTTCATATTTCTGTTGGTTCACTTCCCTTACACAAATCGAGTTAGGGAAGAGGAAGAGCGTTTGGATGAAATCCCACCACTGAACGTTGTTAAAAGAAATAAAATCCTAGTAGACGTCATGACTGGAGCATGAAAGGGTTGATAATGGATGTGTTATTTCCATAGCGCTCTGTCTAGGACGTGTTCGTTGAGGAGGACGCAAACTATGAAGAGGACGACCTGTTGATGAACTTCGACTTTCATTCAAGTTGTAATGGAATGTTAAAATATGTGAAATTGTTGTCTTGAATAGCGTTAGACACCGATGATGTATGCACTCTCGAAAGGAATGTAACTAAGGTAAAAATGAATGCGTTTGGAAGGTTCAGGTGCAAACCCACAAAACATAGTACTTTGTGATTCATTTGTTTCCTTATTACAGGCTTGGCATAATCCTGAAGGAATCCTTCTTTTAATTTTTAAATTGGTTGTTCACCTATTGTTGTTTGAAGTTGTGGGCGTCTTCTTGTTTTAGTGGAGAAGAGGAATCACCGGATGTAACCTAAAGTTTGAATTGCGAGTGTTGAACTTGGGACTCTTGTGAGTGTTTCCCTCGAAGCTTGCACCAATTTGGTATCAAAGCAGGAAATGTCTTGCAAACATAAAATGTAGGAAGGCATTGAAAACAGAGTAAGGAAGATTATGTGCGTAGCAGTGCACCAATATTTTGGGTAAGAGTAAAACATATTGAAGTTTTTGGATAGTCAAGGCGAGAAGACAGGTGATAAGTCTTGGATTGGTGGGATTCAAGCATCAATATTTGAGTTATATGTCCTTTTGTGAATAGACTGGTGTCAATCTATAGCCTGCGGAGTTCAATACCAAAGTGAACACTTTCACTTGTTCAATAGCATAAAGTTTTTGCATTTTGTGAACTTGTAGAGGTTGTTTGTTATGATTGTGATATATGGAATGCACCCAGCTTGATTACAAAAACAATTTGGAATCAAGAAGTAGAGCAGGGAATAGTTATTTTGAAGTCACCTTGAAGGTTCGATAAAAAATAAGGAAATTATACAATAAGATATTTGTAGACAAGATGGGAAGTTCCAGTAGTGGAAGTTGAGTGAAATTGGAGAAGAAAGATAAGAAACATGTAGGATTATATGTAACTGTGGATTTGCAAGCAAATCAGGGTACGCTCATCCAAGACACGAGCTGGAATAACACTCGAAGATGAGGTAAGTTCAATGGTATTATGTTTTCACATTGGTATAATATGTTTGTATTCTATGGAGTAGCAGCTGAAGGAAAAGTATAATTGAATATTGCAACTTGAAAGTTGAATATAAAGAGCAAGAAAGTTTTTAATTGTTGAAGAAGTTGTAGTGGAAGAACCCGCACATCAAAGAGTGTTGTATTTGTTTCCAATTGAAATTGGGAGAAAGGGAAGCAGTGAAGTTCTCAAGAGAGGAAGTGATTGCAGGAGGAAAGCCAAAAAAGAGCACAGGAAGATC
Organism: Pseudotsuga menziesii; assembly: GCA_001517045.1. Lineage (NCBI taxonomy): Eukaryota > Viridiplantae > Streptophyta > Pinopsida > Pinales > Pinaceae > Pseudotsuga > Pseudotsuga menziesii. The sequence continues at coordinate 574,750 of LPNX010252781.1, forward strand.
AAGAGGTTTTAAGCAAGAGAACCAGGGTGATACCAAAAAAACAAAACTCACAAACAACTTGGTGAGGTGTTTATATCAGGGTGGAAAAGACTTGTTGCTGTAGAGGTTTAGTTGCAGTCACGGTGAGTATGGAGGAACTCATGAGGAAAGATAAAAAGAAGATGATTGTTAATAGACATATAAGGGTTCAAAAGGAGGACACAATAGAGTGAAGGAATATGCCAAAGAAAATGGCATGAAGAAGATGAGTGATGAGGAATTGTATTGGGAAATAGTTGAGCAAAAGGAAAGAATCAGTATAATGAGTATGCTGCTACAATAAATGGAGAATGAATACCATAGAGTTGGGTGGAATATTAAGAATAAGATCAAGTGGCCTATTAGGAAACAGCATGCTAGGAAGTTGAGGAATAAGCTGAAACATTGAATGGGGGCTCTGTTGAGAGGTAAAGGGCTCAGATCTACTAAGTATGTTGAAGAAGAGAGAGTTCACTATTGTGATCCAGAACAAGAGTTACTCTTTGGAGAATATTATAGTGAAGAAGTTGAAGAAAGACCTATTGAGAATCCTATGGACTGTTTAGAGAGTAAAGATCAGCATGAGGATGTACTGACAGAGGTATTTAATGAAGATATAAAGCCTTCTAAGATATAAAGCCTTCTATTTTCAAAACTGAATATTTTTGTGTGTACAAGTTATGCAGGTGAAGAAGGTGGGAAACAATTCAAAGCTGTCACAAAGGAAAAGGATATTGCAGAATGTCTCAAAGAGACAGAGACAAGAATAATACGAAGGATGAAATGGAAGATAATAGTTTTATGAGAGAGGAAAGGATTGCAAATGAAGAGCAACACTCAACTATAGTGCTTATGGATTTTGAAGAAGATCTGAATTACCTAGCAGACTAGTTCGAGGCTGAAGTCAGACATATTAGGAAAGAAGTTGAGGTAATAGATTCATCCTTAACAAGACAAATTTTGTTAAGCAAATGTGAATGTATACTGACCAAAGAGGCAAGAGGAGTTTCCTTTGAAGACGGTAAAAGGACCTCTCTACAATAGGTTAAGGTGGATGAAGATCATGCTAAGTTTGCATACCAAGACAAGTTCGAGGAAGCACTAATCCAACAAAAGGGGTTAATAAACAAATAGTAGAACATTTATTTGAAGCAAATCAAGAAACAAGTGGACTTGTGTGACAAGAACATGAGGTAGCCATATTCCTTATTGAAGTATGAGGAAAAATTGGAAAAAAAAGGCACGAGGGAGAAATGCAAAACTGAAAAAAGTTTCAAGGAACACCCAAAAGTTTAAATATGTTGCTAAAACCAACACAATTTTAAAGACTATGAATGAGGAAAAAACTCAAGAATATGCAGATGAAGGATTATGTGGAGCAAGAATCCAAGTGATCGTTGTGACTAAAGGGAAGCTTCAACAGTGTCCTAAGAAAAAAAAATTGATAATATTTGTGCAGGTGTAACCAGAAAGGAAATATCTTATGTAGAAAGAAAGACAAATTTAGCCTATGAAGATAACCAAAGGAAAGATAGAGATGAAAAGCAGGATTCAGATGCACTGTTCATAATTTTTAATAAGAATATCAAGTTTCTGGGAAAGTGGATACTCAACCAGAAGATTGAAGAAATCTGCACAGGAATTGCAAATGGAAAGTGTGAAGTGGAAGAGATGGAATTCATAGAACGATGGTTGAATAAGAAAAAGAATGAAGAGTACTGCATAGAGGTTTTAGGCCTAATCCATACTGACTCTAAGAAACATATTGTAAATCCAAACAATGGTGGCATAATTGAAGAGATGGAAGAAGGAAGCATTGTCTTGAGAGACATTACGGTGGATAAAGCTGGAAGGTATGACCACCAGGTTGTCAAAGAACTATTTGAATCAGAATTTAGTAAGAGTCTTTTAACTCGTATGCAAGAGGATATGAAACAACAAATGAAGGATGATAACAGCAAGTTTCGGCCAAGGAACAATAACATGTATCGGGAAAGGGACAATCTAGACATAGAAATTGATGAGATATGGGTGTTGATTCATAGGAGCTACAATGAAGTGAAAATATATCACAAGAAGAAGAAGATATTCAGCCACAAATTACAGTTGAATGAGAAAGACTACATCAACAAGGAAAATGGAAATAAAGCATATAGAGTGTGGGATCCTGGACAGTTAAAGTTGACAGCATCAAATGCAATTGAACAACAACATAATGAAATGGATGATCATCTACGTATAAGTTTTGGGATCTAGGAGAATTGCTAAATCAAAGGCTTATGACCAGAAGGCTAAAACGTTTTACCTTGGGAGTCTAATGCAAGAGCATTAGAACTCTCGGGTCATTCAACTTTTGGAGGACAAGCTCCAAAGAGGGGGCCTTGACTTTTGAGAAGACTTTATACTCTTCTATGTAAATATTTTAATTTTAGATTAATATAGAATTGAATTAGTTATGATGTAATTGAATCTGCACTTGTTGGCAGAATTCAAGGAGTCATTAGAAGTTAGGTTACTATATAGTTATTAGAAACAATTGTGATTAGTTAGAAGAAGTTAGTTGGACAGGATAAATAGTATTTTTGTAATTTCTTTATATTATAAGCCTATGAGGAACTTAGGGAGATAGCCAAAAAGAGAGATTCTGGCCATAGTAGCCGAGTTGAATCTTACGAGTAGATCAACGTTTTTGTTAAAGTATGTACAATCTCATTTAATTAATAAAAACTAGATTTATTGTTCTCATGTTTTGTATGAGTATTAATGTTGGTGAATATATATTTGTTGAAGAATCTATGCATGACTAAAACCCTGATGGAAGAGTAACCTATAGTTGATTAGGTTTCTAGGGAGTAACAAGCGTTTAATCAAGTGGAAAGAAAAGGACTAGGTAGAATCTATGCATGAGGTTCCTGTTCTAGAACATAGGGAAAACCCTTTTGAAGAATAGAATTGGAATCGATCTCAGGTGAGGAAAGTTAAAAGATACGTTGATGGAATCTGTGCTAAGTATCTGTTTGTAGTGTAAGTTTTGCAGCAAAAAACCCATAAAAGGAGCCAAGTTCCATGTATTATTACTTTGACTATAAGAAAAGGAGATTACCAGAAGGGACTTTGGAATGCGTTGAAGGGAAGAATGTCAGAGTTAAACCATGTTTCGAAGTGTTATAGAGAGAAAATATAACCCAGCAAGAATCTCTTGTATTTGAAATTGTTTAAAGTCAAGCCAGTGACAAATGCATTGAAGGCATCTTTTGCTGAAATCGAAATCAGTGTCAAGAATTCGAGTGAAAATTGATGTTGTTTGAATTCGGTGTAGTTTAAAGGTTGCCGAGTGAGAGCAACCCCAAACTTTGGTGCATTGGAACCACCACAAGAAAATTGGTAAGGAGATTTCGTATTTTTGTTGTTTCATTTGCCTTACACAAATCGAGTTAGGGAAGAGGAAGAACGTTTAGATGAAATCTCAGCACTGAACATTGTTAAAGGAAATAAAAACCTAGTGGAAATTGTGACTGAACTGTGAAAAGGACAATAATGGATGTTATATTGTTGTAGCGCTTTGTCTAGGACTTGTTCATTGAAGAGGACAACCTGTTGATGAACTTCAACTTTCATTCAAGATGTAATAGAATGTTAAAAGATGTGAAATCGATGTACGGAATCACATTAGATCCCAGTGATGTATGCACTCTCCAAAGGAACGTAACCAAGGTAAAAGTGAATGCGTTTGGAAGGTTCAGAAGAAAACCCATAAAACAGAGTACTATGTGACTCATTTGTTTCCTTATTATAGGCTTGGTGCAATCCTAATGGAATCCTTCTTTTAATTTTTAAGTTGGTTGTTCAGCTACTGTTTTTTGAAGTTGTGGCAGTCTTCTTGTTTTAGTGGAAAAGAGGAATCAATGGATGTCACCTAAAGGCTAAACTGAGAGTTCTGAAATTGGGACTCTTGTGAGGGCACCCCCCGAAGCTTGCACTATATATGATAGGTTATGTTCCCCGAGAAGTAATATGGCAACTAATCATTACAGAATATGATAACTAATAATTACAATATATAATATGGATTTGTATATTTATATTGAAATGTAAATGATTGAGAATTATTAGTAACAGTAATATACTTAAGTATATCATGGTATGATGATGAATTTTCCAAAGAATTCAAGGAACTGGTTGAAGACGAAGTAGAGGAGCATATCTTTGTTACAATAGTCATAACGGAGAAAGAAATGTCAAGGTTAAAAGCCACAAATGAAATAAAGGCAAATATGGAAAGATTATTGATGGAACCTAAAGGTTTAATTGATTTAGTGATTGACCATTGTCTAATGTAGGATGTATATTTAAAAAATGATGCTAGTGTAAATATAGGAGAAGACAACATAAGCAAATTTGTGTGTGAGAGACAAGAGGGAAAGCCAAGAGAGTTGGAGGAGATTGATGAATCTAGGGAAATGTTAAAAGAAATTAGAAGCACAAGAATAATAAGAACATCAATATGTAGAATTAAATAAACTGTTGGAAATGTGTGTTGGACAGAAGACATGATATGTAGGATAGTAGCGCAAGTAAGTGGAGATGATTTAGAAAATGGTGGAAGATTGCCATGCAAAAAATTTTGGAAAGGAAGTATAGAAGGTTGCATGAATATGGAGGAAGGGAATTTGGGGTCTACAATTTGCTTTAAATATATGTTTTCTCTAAGCATTAACATGAAGGATAAAATGATTGGTTGGGAGTTGTGGACAACGACGCGCTAGGGTTTCTTTAGCTTAGCAGGGTGCGAAGCAACCAGGCAGCGCTGGGCTGCTGGTGGGTATCGGCTCCTGGCCTCCTGCAGGGTGCCATGGCGGCATTGGGACAGGGGGAGCTCTCCTCGGAAGGTGGGGTTCCTTTTGTGGATCGGAAGGAGCAGGCTGAGGATGGCAAAGTAGACGGGACTCAGTCAGGCTCCAGGAAAGGCAAGCAAACGGGTTTAGGAGGTTGCCTCCCAAAGACGGCTTCCATCCCCGCAATCCAAATCAGATCTGAGGCAGTCAGAGGCAAGATTGAGTCTTGGAAGGAAAAGGCCCTAATTGGGAAATTCATGGGGATTTGGCCGAAGGAGAAAGACCTGGTTAAGTGGATAAATGGGGTGTGGAATCCTAAAGGCCACTACGATCTCTAGTTGGGTTCAAAGGGTTTCTTCACCATTATATTCTTTAACCAGGAAGACAGGAATAGAGTCATGGAGGGAGGCCCATACTTTTTCTTCTCGGCTGGTTTATTCCTTCGACCATGGAAGGAGCGTTTCAACCCAGAGACGGAGGACATGACGATCACCCCGGTTTGGATTCGCCTTTTTTCCCTCTCGGGCGAGTACTGGGACTTGAAGATCCCGAGGGACATCGGAAACACTCTGGGAGAATTTATAAAAATAGCAGATCAAACAAGGATCCAAAGGTACACTGCCTTTCCGCAGATCTGTGTTTATATGGATCTATCTAGAGAGCTTCCAGAAGCAATCAGTCTAAACTGGGAAGAAGAGGAATGGATTCAGCCTATTGACTATGAACAACTTCCCTTCAGATGTCGTCACTGTCACGAATACGATCATCTGGGAAGGAATTGTCCCAAAGATATCACCAGGATCGAACCGTCTGCCCCTACCTCGAACAAAGCTGCGGAAGAGGATGGGTTCACCCAGGTCAAGAATAGAAGGCGAGGCAAGGGAGGAGGTAAACCCTCTGCGCAAAAGGAGCCGGTGTCTAAGGAGAACAGACAAGGGAACTCCTTCGAGGCCTTAGGGTCCCTAAATGAGGGAGAAGAGGTCCCAGCTATGCCAATGGTTGAAGATCAGCAGGAAGGCCCAATCAAAGATCCAGTGGAAGAGGAGGTCCAACAAATGGAAGGAACGGAGGAGGATGAAGGTGAGGGCATGGATTTAGGCGAGCTAGACTTGGATGCCATAAAGGAAGAATGCAGGAAGAAGGGACAAGGCTACGTTTCGAGACGCCAGCTTGAACTCCTCCAGGAAGCCATCATCCAAACGGGTGCTCTAGAGAGTCTCGGGATTGATCCAGATGCCCAGAAGGGAAGTAAGAGTAAGTCACCAGAGGAGGAACTGCGGAGAGGGAGGAAGACGAATAAGCATCGCATAACAGCGGTAGGAGTGCGACTGATCGAATCTGGCCAGTATCCCACAATCAAGGTGGTATTCTCTGAAGCTAAAAAGGTTTTCCAATGAAGCCCATTTCGTGGAATATAAGGGGGTGTGGAAACCCCAGGAAGTGGAAAACACTAAACAGTGAAATTAGGCCGGAACCCCAAATATTCTTTTCCTCCAAGAAACCAAATGCAGCTTTCAGGGCCTAGAAAAGATTAAGGACAAAATATGGAAAGGGATTCATGTCATGGCTATTGATGCAACAGGTCAATATGGAGGTATTGCAATCCTCTGGCAGCCCCGATCGGTGGAATTCTCCAACTGGTGGGCCAACAAGTTTGCTCAAATGGCCGATTTTTGCCTTTTGGATTCGAGAGTTCGTGGAACCCTAGGGATTATTTATGGCCCCAGTTGTTTCCCTGAGAAGCAATCTTTCGTGACTCTCCTCAACTGGTTCAAAGAGCAATCAGAGCGGGGATCGTGGGTGCTTGGGGGAGACTTCAACTTGATTGCCAATCTTGGGGAAAATAAAGGAGGAAGATGAGTCCTTGATAAATACCAAAAAGCTTTCAGTGAGTTTTTATCTCAGAGCTCGCTGGTTGATGTGGAAACTGGGTGTGGTTGGCTCACGTGGAACAACAAACGTGGTGGGGAGCATCTGGTGGCCTCTCACCTGGACCGTTTCTTGGTGTCAGAGAATATCATGCATAGCACGAGGGAGCTTGTGGTTGATGTTCTCCCAGCAGTTGGCTCGGACCATTGGTCCATCAGAATATCTTGGGATTGGTCTTGTTCCCCTATGGGAAAACCCTTTTGCTTTGAAAAATTTTGGATGGAGCACAAAGACTTCAAGGACCTTGCTAGTCAGTGGTGGCAAGAGTTGCCCCCCTCCCNTTGAGGAAAAAAAAAAACTGTTACTGGAGTTGGATCTCATTAACAGAAAGGGTATGGAAGGAGGCTGGGATGAGGTCATGAAAGTCAAAGAGAAGGATTTAATGGGGCAGCTGGAGGCTAGGGAAAAACAAGAGGTGCTTTTTTGGCAATAGAAGGCGAGGGTAAAATGGCTGCAGGAGGGCGAAAGAAATACTAAATTCTTTCATAACTTGGTGATCCAGAATAGGAATAGCTCTAGAATCTAGAGACTTAAGACTAGGGATAGAAACAGAGTGGAAACGATGCAAGAGATTGAAGCCGAACTTACACAAAACTTCTCTAAGATTCTTAGGGAAGATGGTAGGGATAGAAGTCGGGACATTGAGCAAATAACAAGCCTAATACCTAGGTTGGTCACTGGAGAAAACAATGAAATGCTGATCAAGCCTATTTGGATGTAGGAAGTTGAGGAAGCGGTCAACCAAATGGCTTTGGGAAAATCCCCCGGCCCTAACGGTTTCACGACCAACTTCTTCCATCTCTTATGGGATCTTGTCAAGGAGGATGTGCTCAGCATTGTGGAGGAGTCCAGAAACAAGAAGGGGATCCTTAAATCCTTCAATGCCACCTTCCTCGCCCTTATTCCTAAAGAGGTGGGGATGGATACCCCTGACAAATTCAGATCGATAGCGTTATGTAATGTCATTTACAAAATCATCTCCAAAGTCATTGCTAACAGACTCAAACCTCTTCTCCCGCTGCTCATAAGCCAGGAGCAGTATGGTTTTGTGGAAGGTAGGTAGATCTTGGATGGGGTTATTCTTGTCCATGAGGTGATGCACTCGCTCAAAATCTCAAGAACACTTGGTATGATGATAAAGCTTGACATAGCAAAAGCGTATGATAAGTTCAACTGGGAATTCATGGAGAAGATGCTGTGGGCCTATGGTTTCTCCCTCGACTGGGTGGAGTGGGTCATGAGCTTGGTTTCTTCGCCATTCTTTAACATCCTCCTCAATGGTTCTCTGACCTCAACTTTTCAGCCCTCCCATGGCATCTGTCAAGGAGACCCTCTGTTTCCCTTCCTCTTCATTCTCATGGCTAAGGGCTTGAGTCGTCTCATTGCGGCCCAGGTTGAAAGTGGAGAAATCCACGGAGTTAAAGCTCATGTGGGGGCTCCCTCTCGGATTCATCAACAATTTGTTGATGATACTATGCTCATGGGGCACCCTTTAGTCCAAGAAGCTCGTAGATTCAAGAAAATCCTGGACCTCTTTGCAAGGGCCTCAGGCCTGGCGGTCAATCCTAATAAATCTCAGGTCTTATTTGTCAACACCCCCCCAGCCACCCAGAGGAATATCTTGAGATTCTCGGGATTTACCATAGGATCCTTCCCATTCAAGTACCTCGGCATTCCCCTCGGGATGGTTAGGCCAAAAAAAGATTCCTGGCAGGAACTAATGGATAGATTAAAACATAGACTCTCAAGCTGGGTGCTTCGCCCCTTAAACTTCCCTAGTAGGCTGATCTTGGTCAAATCCATTTTACAAGCTATGCCAACCTACCTCTTTTCGATCTTAGCCGCTCCTAAATATATCCTCAAGGAAATTAGACGTATCCAACGCAATTTTCTCTGGGGGGGCCGTGGGGAGAAGGCTAAATTCTCTCTGGTGAGTTGGGAGGATGTTTGCAAGCCAAAGGAGCAGGGAGGTTTAGGCCTCACGGATCCTGAAGTGATGTTGGAGATCCTTGGTTCCAAAGTGTGGTGGCGCTGGGTTAACCATTCAACGGAACCTTGGGAGAAACTTTGGAGCACAAAATACGCACGGGATAGGCCTAGACATCTTTTGATCCGATTCAATGAGGCCCCCAGTGGTTCTCCCATATGGTTGAAAGCCTTGGCTGGTAAATTGATTATCCAGGAGCATAGTTTCTAGGAGATCAGGGATGGTAGCAGGGTGAAGTTCTGGGATGACTCATGGAACCAGTTTCCCATCCTTAGCAGGGATCCATGGTGGGATCACATCAAGCAGCAGGCGCTCGAGAGGGGTAAGATCTAGGTGAATCAATCCTAGAGGTTGGGAACTCACATGGAGTAACATTAGTGGGACTTCCAAGAGAAACCTGAACATTCAAGAGAGGAGGATTGGGAGGATTTCCAGGAAGAACTGAACAAATGCTTTATCAAGGTTCAAGAAGGCCCTAATATTTTAAGATGGGGTTACTCGACCAAAGGATCCTTTAGCGTCAAGGAGGCCTACAATATCAGGATTTCAAGGAATGCTGCGATTGATGATATTTGGAAGAAAATTTGGACAATCAACTTATGGCACAAATTTTCCCTTTTTGTTTGGTTGGTCATCAGGGGAAGGATTCTCACAAGTGACAATCTGCGCAAGCAGGGGATTCACGGGCCCTCCCAATGTTGTCTGTGCTATCAAGCGGAGGAACCTATGAGTCATCTTCTAGACAGCTGCCCTTTTGCAGCTGTTGTGTGGGATAAGGGAACGATGAGGTTCCGACAAAGTGATAGAATACGAGGTCAGCCCTCTCAGTCCCTGAGAAACTGGTGCCCAAAATCCTACAAAAACCCCATTATCAGAACGATCTGGAATGCCTTCCTAGGTATGGCCATGTGGTGCATATGGAAGGAGTGAAATGCTAGGATCTTTAGAGACCAATGCAAAGACATGGAGATGGTATGGACAACGGTGAGAGACAACCTGTTATCATCCATTCGTTGCATGTAGTGGCACGATCAGGACAAGATCTTCCCATGGGAGGAAGCCCAGATTGCTGAGAACTGGGGGCTGAATAGATCTATGATGATTGGCCTACACCAATGGGACAAATTGTGTCAACACTCCAGCTCGACTATATGGTCTTCCCCTCCCCCCTTTGTCTTCAAGCTGAACTTCGATGGCACGTCTAGAGGCAATCCGAGCCCAACGGGATTTGGTGGTCTTTGTCGTGATCACAAGGGCAGGATCAGGATGGTGTTCATGGGAGCTATAGGGCAGGATACCAACAACTCGGCTAAGTTGGAAGGCCTTATCCATGGCTCAGAAGTGCTAATAAGGGGGGGGGGGTTTCCTGTGATAATTGAAGGCGACTCCAACACCCTCGTCCAGATGGCCAAACGATTGTCGAATGGGAAAATGTCTGAAAAGGTCTCCCCTAGCTGGCGCCTAGCATACAAGCTGGAGAGGCTTCGTGAATTCCTCCTTGCGCACCCCGCTATTTCTTTTCGCCATGTCAGAAGGGAGGCCAACAAAGCTGCTGACCGGTTGGCGAATGTTGGCATGGAGAGCGAAATCGGCTTTCGATGCGACAGACTGGAAGTTTTTGGTGAGGAGGAATGGGCACAACAGTGTCTCCACCTGGCTGCAAGGGACGTCATCAGGGAAGTACAGATGGTTGATCAGGTAGATGGGAGGACAGGTGGAGGTGGGAGGCGCGAGCACACCTACACGAGGCCAGGCTAATGCTGTGTGGTTTCAATGGTTTAAATTCCCGATGGTTATGGTGGTTGTATTGCTCCATTATTTTGACTCATGCCTCTGGATTTTCCATGCTTGGCACTGGTCGAAGGGACCGTCGACTGGATCGGGATCATAATCACCACAGGATGATGGCTCTCGTTCTCATGATAGGTGTGACGCAGGCTAAGGTCAGGGATGGGAGCGCTCCCACAAGCACTCCTCTGTTTTATTTTGAAAATTTGATTTCCGTTATGCGAAGTTTTGTTACAAAGAGCGTAGGCTTGAGTATCTGTGTTTCACCCCGCACCGTGCCTTGGAGTTTGGTTTTGTGGGAGCGCATCTGCTCCGCTTCCTATCGCCCATCTTATTCTCGCAATCTATCATGATGGATTCCAAACGACAATTCAGAAGGGATGGTGGATTCGGGGAGGCGTCTGGCTTCTCCAATGCTAAAGGGAAATCTATCATGTGTTAGACGCGACAAACCACCCGGGCTCAGCTCCAGGCTCAGGAGGAGGCTGAGCTCTACAAGGAGCACATTCCGCTCAGTATCTGTAGAGAGGTCGAAAGAGTGGTTGAGGGGTTGTGGTCCGAGGTGAAAGACATTCCACGGGAGAGTCTTCACACGGAGGTGGAGGAGTGGGTCCTGGACCCTGGCAACACTGCTTGCCGAGCTTCTGCATACGACCGTATGCTAATGACTTACTAGTAACAGTCTATTTGGTGGGACACTTCGCGGTGATGTAGGAAGCCAAGAGAGATGGTGATACGGAACCTGTGCCCTTCTAGAAAGAGCACAATTCTGAATGCCACACTATGCACCAGAAGCTCGATGTCCTTGCGGCCCGGTTAGGTTTCCCGTTCCACCCTGTTGATCATCGGGCCCTGAAGACCGCTAAGTCCCGGGTGAGGGACATTAGAGGAGGTATGGTGGAAGAAGGAGGCCCTGTGGGCTCCCAGAACATGGCTGGCTCCCTGTAAGTAGTATCGGCAAGTGCGATATGCTCTCAACAAACAGCTGCAGTGATCCCCTCAGCTGCGGTTCCTCGCTGGGGCCCCTCTCCTCCTGGTCGGATATGATTACCCTCCTCTATCTGTGTTTTTTTAGGTAGCCTTCTATGTCTATGTTTTTTCAGGAGTTATTCTGTGGTACCAATAGCTTAGGTAGTCATAGTAGAAGTTCTAATGGGAACCATGTAGTCAATAGGGATCCTCGTGGTGACAGAATCTTTAGTATGTCCATTTTGATGTGGGTTGGGAAGCTCTGTAACTGTGCTAAGAATTATGGTAGGACTAGTTGTAAAAGGGGGGGTAGTAAGCTTTGGAAAATCTCTGTATTTTTTTGGCAAAACAGATCAAGTCAAGTCTCGGACTGGGTTTCACTAGACTGGACCAAGGCCTCCATGATTTTGGGACGACTTTAGATGTATCTCGCTATGTAATTTGGTTTCTGTATAGTAATGCAAGTTTTATTTACAAAAAAAAACATGGAGGAGAAAATAAATTCATTACCCATGTCGGTTGTTTAGATTAATTGTCTAGAGAATATAGGAATTGACTCTTGTCCATGTAGATTGGTACAAAGAGCCATGAATTTGTAGGAGATGTTGAGAAAAATTGGAGGATAGTGGTGGTAGTAGTAGAAAAGATAAAGACCATAGTTGGAGTCATTGGTAGAGTCCATGTGGAACCTTGTTGTTCCAATAAATATGTGGAGTGGATGACGATAATTGAGAACATGGGGTAAACAAATATTTCAGACCCTAAGAAAATGTTGGAAATAATTGTACAAATGAGGAGGAAGAAAATGAACTATACCTAGTTGAGGTCTTAGAGTTAGAGGATAATGAAAGACAAACATAAATTCACCTATTATAATTTCAACATAACATGCATATTTATGAAGTTCCAATGGATTTTTTATCATAGGCTATGGAAAAACATGAGGTCATGTTTTTCTTTCTAGTAGGGGAGAATGATGTTGGAGCACTAGAAAAATTGTCACAATTCCTAATATTGTCATTGAATAGAAATTAGAATTCTAGAGCCTTGGAATAGAGGTATTTAGAAATCATCAATCCTTTAACACCCTAATCCATCACATCATAATTATTTCAAAAGGATTTGCACATGTGGGATCCCTAAATTAATAATGGTTGTAAGTCTATTTTATTCAAGCAACTTGATTTGTGTCATAGGGTTTTATTTAGGGAAACGTCAATTTACCATTCCAACGATAGGATCATCCCACATCTTAGACATTAGAGGAAATTTGAGGTCTAAAATGAGCCTCCAAAGGAAAATAATAAAATAATAGTTAAAACATAAAATAATAGTTATTAATTTTGGAGGAAGAATGAAAAAAACTACTTTTTGTGTTGGTATTTTCGACATATCTCCCTGTGTTTTTAGTCAAATTATGAGCAGGAGAGCTCGTTGGATGTGGAATTTAATTCCTAATCCAACGAGTACCCACACTGCATACTTTTGACAGACCCCGCTACCCCAAAAACAAGAAATACCTGAAAAAACATTTTTCAGGTATTTCTTGTTTTTGGGGTAGTGGGGTCTGTCAAAAGTATGCAGTGTGGTACTCATTGGATGCAGAATTAAATTCCACATCCAACAAGCTCTCTCGCTTGAAATTTGAGTAAAAACACAGGGAGATATGTCAAAAATACGAACAAAAGATAGTTTTCTTTTATGACAAATATGTCAATTCAACCATTATGGTTGACTCATTTTATTGAAATTCTAATGGTTCTTGAATTCCAACTCACAAAATTTATTGTTGGAGCGTTTTCTTATAAGGCCATTTTAGACCCCAAATTTCCTCTAATGAGTTCACAAGGTTTCATGGGTTTCTTGTTGATGAAATCACCTACATGGTTATCAACCCTTGTTCTTCCCTCATGCAATCTCATGGTTTGAAATCATTGGGGGGCATGCATCGATCCATGAGGGAGATATCAAAATCAATGTTAAATGCCCTTGTACTTAGTAAATGATGAGTTAATAGGTCATATGTGTCATTTAAACCATTATTGGATTTAGTTATCCTTGGTAGGTTAATTAGAAGGCATGACACATTTAGTTTAAAGGGGATACCTTCATTTTATTAATGGATCCATTAAAGTATGAGAGGAGGATTTGTATTATTATTATTGTTTTTGGGTGGTGTGGAGGTAAAGAAGGAGAATGAAGGATTCTATGAAAAGGTTAAGAGGAGAGGGTCTGAACCCAAGAAACATAGCAAGTGAAATAACACATGAGATAGGAATGAGGGTAAATAAGAGGAAGATGCATAATGAAGGATAGTAGCTCAAAGGAGAGAATTATGAGACATGAGAACCCAAAAAAAAGTGGTGGAATGAGATATGGAATAAGAAACTCATGGAAGGAAAAAACAAATAGAATCTAATTTGTTTAAGTGTCTTTAAAATTTTATGTAAGCCTAGTTAAGACTGATTGTACACCCCTTTTTTTGACCAAGATGTAAGTATGATGTAATTATGAAAAGGATAGAAGAATGATATGAATGGTAGAGGATGACTGAGTGTATTGTAAATATGTGCATTGATTTTTCATATATATAAAAAATCCCTAACAATTGCAAGTGAAGATAGACACAAAAGAGATGGGGACCTATGATTCCACAAGTGGGGGAAGTGAGAGGGGATAAGGGGGGATGACCCTATCTAATGTCCCTAATTTTCATTAACTTTTTTCACCCAAAGTTCTTTAACCATAGTTTCATATCACTTTAAATAATTAAGTGAATAGTTATCCTAAGTGAGATTAAAAAGAGAAGTGTAAACATTTATGGAAAGCCACTTGCCAAGCCATATCCATCCATCTATCTTGTTAGAAAATCATTTAGTCATGATTTATTCATTCCATCATTAAGTGAGAGAGATCATCACTCGTGTTATGGTATCGTTGGTTGGTAATCCAAAGGAATACTGGTGTTTCATAATCGATCACTTAATACCACCCTAATAAATAGAAGCTTAGCCACCATAATAAATCGATTCCTAGAGATTAGGTAACTTGGTTTGCAGTGTGACATCCATGGATCCTTATCACAAATACTTCTCAGTTGGTGTATATTGGAGCACTAGAAGAGGAAGGGGACATCCCTAGGAACTATAGTGTAGAGAAGGGGGTACCTTACTTGGTGTTGTGTAGGTTGATGTGGAATAAATGAGGGGTTGGGGTCAATTGTGGATAAGGTTACATACACCACTTGGGTAGAGGAAAGGTTCCTTTAGGTAAGGATTTCTTTGATATGAGTGTGTTGTAAATTGAAGAGGAATAAGTGGAAGTTCACCCGTTATGGACCGATAGTCCCATCTTGGGGGTGGCATTTGTCAAAGAAAAAGAAGGCTTGACAGATTTCCTACAACTAAGAGGAATTCCATTCATTTGTAGATGGTTGTAGGATGTTCATAAAGATAAGTGCCAAATGTTTTTGAATGCCATGGAATATTTTTTTTGTTATGTGTTTGTTTAATTACTGTAATTGAATTGTTATGTGCATGAAATATTGAGCATGGTTTGAATGCATTCATGGTAAGAGTAATCCAATAGAACAAAATGGGTATTTTGAATATTTTATAATTAGTTTTAAATGCATATTTTTATTGTGAAATTAATGGATTAGTTGTCAATGGAACAGAAATTCAAAATTTTGAATCACTAATAGACTTTGTATGTGAAATTGGGTACCCCATGACCTCTATAATGGAAAGAGGCTACCAGGTGTGTAACAGAGTAATATCAAAGACCAAGGTTGCATCATTGGGACTACATGGGCTACAATTTATATGCACAACAAGAAGTTACAGACCTTGCACATGAAGTGTTTAACAAAATGTATGTAAGAAAAGATTTGAGGAAAATGCATGTTGATCCTTTTTCATGCTAATTTAGTGGTATAATTAAAATATTGAATATCTGGATAGATATTGGTGGGATTTGATGTCAAAATTTTGAATTTCAGGTGATACTATAAGTTATGGGTGAGCACCTATAGTTTTTATATTAACGATTGGATGGAGTGTCTTAAAGAATTTCATGGTTTCTATGATCCAGATTTTAGTTTTAGAACCAGCATGAGAGCTAGTAATGAAAATTCATTAAGGGAAGTTTGTTGTAATAGAATGAATGTTGAATGTTAGTTCTAAGAAACCGTGGATAAAATTTGAACTAGTGACAAAGATTTACATTTCTGTCAATTCAAAGAAAATTTGAGGTTGGGAGGGTGAGTTGTAAAATTTCATGTGTAGACACTTGTTGATGGAATTATGCCAAGTGTAATTTCAGGTTGGTTGCATATTCTAAAAATTAAAATTTAAGAATCTTCATATTTATATAAAATTGAATTTTTGAAAAAAATTGATATGGATCCCATCAATGACACATGAATGAACATATGATGTGGAGGTTCCACTTGGATTAGAAATGACATGGAGTTGTCACATGGACAAGGGAGTGTAATGTGGATCATCTGTGTGGATTAATGAGTGTTTAGGTGGAAACAACCTGACAAGATTCAATCACATGGGTGACATACACCTAAAAGAGACAAAGCAATTCTTATGTAATGTTGTGAATAGGTTAATGTAGGAAAGTTCCAAGGAATTTTTTTTCTACATCTAGGATGAAGAGTGCAAGAATCAATGCAAGAAAGTTCGATAGGAATTTTTCTATGCATGCAAGATGCAGAGTGCAGAAGTCAATGTTGGGGTGAGTCTCACAAGAAATGTTTTCTCTCGACGCAGAATGTAGAGTGCAGAAGAAGTGAGTCAATGAGGGAGTGAGTTTTGTGCATTGTTTTCTCCGCCTAATTCACATTACAATGCTTTTGTGAGATGCTTGGAGAAAATACATTGGGTATGATGATGAGGTAAGTTCCTTCCACACACACATAGGTGGGGCATTTGGAAAGAAAGGTCATGATGAATTGCAAGAATATGGCATGGAAAATGTAGTAAATGACATGGTTAACCATGGTGATGACAAATAGTACCCCACTTCCACATAAGAATCCATGTGTCTTGCGATGTCAATAGTACAAATGCCACATCATCGGTACCAAAACATATATAAAAAAGCGTGGAGCCTAAATTTTTTTTTTCCATAACAAAATTTATTTAGCTTAGAATTCGATGAAACCTACGACATTTTGAAGACATTAAATGAGAATACAAATTTTCCAGTGAGGGGCATGGTCCCATTCTACTCCATTTGTTTTAGAAATGGTGAATCTGAGTAGTTTTTAAAGGCACATACCTAGTGACTGGACAAGGGTCCTATTGGGGATGAAATTGTTACGGTGCATTCATGGTCTAAAGAGAACAAATAAACCAAATGGTTTTTGGTTAAATTCTAGGAGGTGCAGAGTAGAGGTACAAAAAAGGAAAAAAAACAAAAAATTTAGGTGCACACAATCATGATTTTGGAAAAGTTCAAGGAGGAAAAAGTAAACCTAGATGTCAAAACTAGAAAAATTTATGAACTCAACATTTTACCTATTCATTAGGATGAAATTTTTTACTTCTATAAAGTTTTTCCATAAATTATTAGTTTATGAGATAGCAATTTTGGCTAAAAATTCGAAGTGTAGAGAAAATGTGAAAGTTAAAAATTGGCAATTCCATAATTTTCTAGAAAATGAATGGTGCATTAGTTTAGGGATATGAAAGTGTTTGGATATTCAAAATCATATGGGTTGTTAGTTATTTGTAGAAATTTTTTCCATTTCTACACATATTTTCTTCTACAGTTATCTAGAGTTGGTTCTTAAGATTAAGTGCAACTATAGATACAATGCAAAATTAGACCTACAAACTTTCGAGAGTTGTAACTTTCATAACTAAGCTCAGAAATGAGAATGGGCACATTCATTCAAAATAATATTAATAGGAATTGAAAAATAACAATTAGATTAGAAATAAATGCATTAGATCCTCTTGGAAATTGAACAACAAAAGGTCCTAAAGTTATAATTTAACAAAATTGTCAAATTGGTCATTTCCAAAATTCTTATATGTATGTAATTTTTGTTGATTTCGGAAATAAATTTTAATTAGCATATTTTATATATGAATCCATTGCAGATAACAATTGCACATTATACTATAGGTTACATGTTTGCATTAGATATAGTATAGAACATAATTGAAGAGGTAAAATGGGAGAACTAGGAACTTCCATACATCCTTGAAGAAGAAACTGGGGGAAGACTATCAGTGTTGGTAATGAAGAAACTAAGTCTAATGGACAGAGAGCGAACGTTGAAACAATAGAGCTAGTTGAAACAATGAAAAGCATGAGGATGGAAGTACAGAGTTGTAGAAATGATAATGAATTAATGTTGAAGGCCTAGGAGAAACAAAATCAGTTGAACACCCATCTAATGCAAATCTTGAATTTACTACAGTTGAAAGTGCATGTTGGATCAACTTAATTTCATGAGAAATAATATAGAGAATACTTAAAAAAGAGATCACGTGAAATATTTGAGAAATAAAAGGGTGCTACTAAGAATCTTATATATTATTCCTTGCCACCTCATGCAACCAGAAGGTTCTACTCATTAGAATAATGAAGGAACAACGCATAAATGTATTAAGCTATACATTTTTAAAGATGACATGTGGAGAAAGAGATGCAAAGGGAACTCAGGATGATTAAAACACCTAGTTTTGATAGTGAACATAAAAAGGGAGAAAATGTTGAAGCTTGGTTATTGTGAGTAGGGAATTATCTTTAATTTAATAATTACTCTAATATGGAAGCTAGAATTGTCATTTGCAATTTACAGGGAAAGGTTTCCATTTGGTGGGATCCTCTAGTCCATGTAAACCATATCAATGAAAATAATATCACATGGAAGCAGTTGAAAAAGTATTTCAAGCAGAATGATTTTCTAAACATTAATATGAGAAGAAGAAAGAGGAATTCTTTGAACTCAGGCTTGAAAATATCTCTATGGATGAGTATGAAATGATTTTTTTGGAATTTCTCGTGTAGATTGGGTTCCTTAAGGATGTAAGATAAAGATACATATATTTTTTAGTGGATTACCTTCATTTTACAGAGACATACTTCAATTTGATGAGCCCAAGGCTCTAGAGGAGACAATTCAGAAGGCCAAATGTATGTATGATAAGAAAAAAGAAAAATCTTATTTTCTTAAGTCTTGGAGAGATAAGCAAAAGGATAAGAAAGATCGGAGGAAGAAAGGATTTAAATATTGTTTCCTTAGGAGCTAATCAAGGTCATTCCAACAAAGTAATCCAACTCGGTAGGGACCCAAGATGACATAGTCTTGAGATAAAGGAATAAGGAAACAACTCAAGTGTTTCATATGTGAAGGAGACCACCTATACATATGCTTTCCTTGTAAGGAAGACATCATGAGGACTATGCACAAAATTCAAGTAGAAAGTATAGTGGAGGATGTAGGTAGAGACATTCCCAAGGTCTATGTAGGCTTGGATAATAGATATGTAAAGCACCAGTCCAATATGATTGAGGTTGAAGGTAATATTATCAAGCAATGCAATCAATGTATTGTCATTTTAATTAATTAAGGGGAAACTCATAGTTATATTTTTTATAATATGGTTTAAATATTTCATCTAAAGAAATAAAGCATGATAAATCATGGTTTCTTTAATTGGATACTAGAACCAACGAGATAGCAAATGGATTTCCACGATAAGACTCTCAATTGTCTTGATGATGAAGAAGAAAAGAAGACAGTGAAAGGCATTCCAAGGCCTATCATTTTCCATTAAATTTTTTTGATTGTATAGTTAAAAATGTTCCTTAGGAAAGGGTGTTAGTTGTATGTAGCTCATGTGGAAGATTAAAAAAAATGTAAAGGCCCAAGCATGGAATAATTTCTCATTTTAAAGAGTTCTCAATTTTTTTGAAGAAATACTAGTTTTTTCCACCTAAAAGGGACATTCATTTCTATATTGACTTAATACCTGAATTTAACAAATTTCATATGCAACTAGAATAGTTGTTGAGGAAATGATACATATGCCCGTGTGTCTGTTATATGTACAACATCGGGAGTCATCATCCATGAGACTTGCTGTGTCAATTCTAGAACTTATGTTGTATTAAGTTCATATCCTCTCCATGAGACTTGTTGTGTCAAGTCCGGAACTTATGTTGTATTAAGTTCACAAACTTATTGTGTCAATTTAAAGAGCTTGTGTTGTATCAAGCTAGGACCTTGATCAAGTCCTATTCATGAGATATGCTTGTAATAAGATCTTATGGTTAAGATCATGACCTTATGTTAAGGTTTGAGACTTGTGTTGTACCAAGTATGGAACTTATGTTGTATTAAGTTCACATGACTTATGTTGTATTAAGTATCGAGGATATACTATGTGATGTATGGCTAGTCATGTCAACAGGTGCTACAAGTCTTCTTTAGGGATTAGCTACCCCTAGAGTGATTTACTTTCACATGTGACTATATGACCTGGGGTAATACATATGATAATAGGTTTGGAAACAATCTTATGAGTATGATATGATTTAGAATTAATGAAAACACATATGGACCATGGAGAGAAAATTAATATGAGCACAGAGAGAGAGAGAGAATTTGAATTACCCATGCATGCCACCAAGTGAACTTGAATTGATAAGACATCGGTTGAATATTAATTATAATAAACAAGTTTCAGTTGATTAAGGAATCAAATCCTTAATTTATGCAACTGGTTGTTGGAGATGACACTGATGGAGTTACATTCAGTTATGTCCAATTAAATTCATTTCTATTTAGTTCTATTTAGTTTCATTTAGTTACATTCATTTCCATTTAGTTACATTCAGTTTCATTTAGTTACATTCATTTCCATTTAGTTACATTCATTTCCATTTAGTTACATTCAATTATGTTCAGCTACATTCAGTTCCATTCAATTACATGCAATTCCATTTAGTTAAGTTTAGTTCATTCAGTTAACACCTCAGTTAGAGGCTGTTACGGAGAGAAACTTCCTATGGCTTTGGGGTGTACCACAACAGACTGCATGACACCATAAATCAATCCTTTCCAATATGCAAGGGAAATAAAGACATCTAACACTAAGGGGCATGAATCGTACCTTATTCCGGATGATTGATGTAGATCTCCATTGAGCTTTTCCAATCACACTTGTATTCCCAATTCGCTCTCAACAACAACAAACAAGACAAGAATACTATATATTCAAGTGGTAGGCTTACTCTAGCATATATAATCAATCGTGTATAAGCAAATAAATACATCTATGGATACAATATTCATATTTATGCACATGTATTGGACAAGAAATGGATATTTCTATTAATAAAAACAGAGATACAATAGTGACAAAACAAAGGAAATATTGGGAAGAGCATCACTGTGTGCTCCAAAGGGACAAAGGGATGCAGACTCAAGCATAACAAGTGAGGCAACAATGGACTATATTTTCCTTGCTCTCAATTTTCTCCTCCTTAAATGTATCCAAGAGGCTCAATATATAGCACTCCAAATAGGAAATGGAGGGTCAATTCCGAGCGTTCTCAAGGAATATGGAAGGCCAAGAGTCAAGCTATTCAGACCCCTATGAGGAAAACTCCAAAAAAATTTGGATTTATGCACATTTCTCGATGTACGCAGGTTTTGGATCAAAAGCAGCGTGGACATGCGAGTATAGCTTTAAAAGTCACGTATAGGCATAAATAGGTGTTTTTTGGGGATAATATTGGAACATCAACGTATAATATGGGAAAAGGGAGTCCAAGGAGTCTACAGAGGGACATGGAAGGCCATAAATATGTGATCAACCAGGTGTGGTAAAATAAGCTATAACAAATGCCCCCTAATGTGTGAGGTCAGAGGGGTAACATGATGGCCGAAATACATTATATAATCCATCCCAGTAGTGGAGTAATGAAGACCCAGGTGGAAGAACCATCTACTCATCAGTACAATACAATGATCAATCTATGCATATGACTGCAAATATACACATAGCAGTCCCGGATACATAAGAGTACAATAGTGACAACCTCTGTCGGCACTTCTTCGAACCCAAGAAATCGAGTCCACCACTTCCTTTTTGTCAGGGTTTGGGTGCATGATTTGCTTGATTTTCTCTCTATTTCTCCATGTTTATGTGTCTCATTTGGTATTATGTTCATTCATTGACAGTTCCCTAGAGTGATTCGACCTTAGGCCTACTTTTTACCACCTTCTTCTATGTATACGTGGGTCAGAGAATATATAGTCACGTATATACGTAGGTTGTTCCCTACCTAGTCACATACATATGCTATTGTTCTTTGAACAGACACATACATCCTCCCTTTTGGTTGAGATCTTGATGTGGAAAGTTGTTGGGTGGGTTGTGAGTGTGGTTGAGTCTTCCTGGGTTCCTATGTTATCCGTTGACTGCTTCTTTTGTGACCAGAGACACCTTTTTCATTGATTTTTCTTTGAAAGTAGTTCTAGTCATTTATCTCCTTTTTTATTTTTCCATTAGTGCATTCGTCTTTTAATCTCAGTGTCTTGCTTGGCTTGCATTTGGTGCTTGCTGCAGAGACTGAGAATTTTAATGAATTTTATTGCATTTTTAATATTTATATTGAAAATACAAATAAAGTATATAGTTGCATTCTTACTTGCATCTCACATATGGATTTAAGGAGGTACTTGCATTGGATTGCTTGGATGAGAGTTATTTAGGATTTCATATAGGAAGAATTGCATTGGAATCTGGAAATGAATGAATTTTTGTGCATTTCATGTAGTGGCATACCCCCTTTTTCATGTTTAAAAACAAGTTACACTTGGTGTTGTTTTTTAGGTGTACATATTTATTTCACCACTGATTCATAATATCGCTAGTTGCACATTCATTAACCTTGAGTAATCACAGTCTTAAAATTAATGCCTAACTTAAAATTCATTACACTTTTTATTTGATATAGGTGCACCAACAAGCTTAGGTTGTAGAGTCTTGGAATAGGGTGTCGTGAGTAAATTTTTCCAAGACTATGAAACAAAACAATTAGGTATCTGTCAAGGTGAGAAGTGAAATCCTTGGTATAATTAGTGTTATCTGGAGGCTCCTTTTACACAGGAGTTAAGCATGATGCAATGCACATGTTAGTGGTGGGGATAGCCCCTTGCCACTTTTTGTTGAGTGTCAAAGATATTTCTAGGATCTTATTCATATCTGGGGGATTTTGAGGTACCTTTGGTGCTTTTGAGCGTCGGGCTTTATTACCCTCCATATGGTAGATCCCTCCTGCGACTATCTGCCTAAGCATTGGTTATATTGAGGTGACCTTAGATTCCTTACCTATACATCACAATGGGTACTTGTAGAGGTTATTCTACGAATGTCCTGGCAAGGTAGGGGTCGGACAACAAAATCTCTATATGCATTGAAGTTGAGGGCCACTATAATTGGTTACACACCTCCACTTGTAGTGTATGGGAGTCTCAAGCCTCTTCTAGGTGAGACATACTTATTGCATTTGGGATCTCACTTATCCTCCCTCTTGACTTGTTTGCATCTGAATTAGCTTTACTTAAGGGTGTGCTCTTTGTGCGCTAGCTGGATTTAGGGATCGCAATTACTTGAGAATATTTATGTTCTCTTGAGTTCGGTTCCTTTTATGTTTGGAATTCCTGGCATAACTACTAGTATGTCGTCACCCGATTCATGTTCTAGTGCGGACCCTAGTGTTGGACTGGGGGACATCACAACCCCTTACCTTGCTCATAGATTCGGCAGTGGTCATATTCCACCCTCTACTCTATTTGTGGGAGGATTTTCACTTCCTTCACTCAGTCTTAATACCAGTTTTCATTCTCACGGGGGCGGTAGTGTATACGTGAATGTTGGGTCTACACCTTACATTCCTTCTTATTTCCCATCGTCCACCACATTGTTTCCTTTGAATGCAGTTGTCATGATTAATCCTCCCTATATCCTATAGTTTGGACTCTTTACTGATTGTTTCCAACTATTTTGGACTACTATTGTTGTCATGTAGGGTCCATTTTTGTGCACTTTCACCGGGGCTTTGACCTGTTTGTGCCCGTGACAGGTATAACATTGAACTAGCATATAGGATAGGATCACTATTTTTTGTGTCTATCATGCATTGTCCTATGACCAAGTAGCCTTAACTATAGGTACGAACCCACTTCATGATGTTACGCAACCTTCACACTGCTACTAGAAGTGGCATTATGTAAGTGGTAGAGCCTTCCTATTCATGGGTTCCATAGATAGATCTTGTTTTTCCATTTGGTACCCAGGCTGAGTGTCCTCCCTTAGGTTTGGGAGTCCCTTCAATAGTTCTGCCATGTATTTGAGCAAGAACCTCATATTATTTCTTGAACTTTATGCTAGACATCTCCCACATGGACTCCCACTTATATCAAGTTGTAATTGCATTTCATGCGTCCCCTTTCCGTATTGAGCTTTATGTCGGATCTCTTCTTTAGTTTTATAAGCCTTATAGCCTGATCTTGCCTCAATCCTAGCCAAATAGATCCTTTCATATATCTTTTGCAGCTTGATCACCCCATACCTGGAGGAGACATCCCCTCGAGTGTTCTTACACTGCACATGCTTCCTTGCATTGAGCATAGGTGTGTCCCACTACTTGGAACTAGTTTTCTTTCCCGCAACACTCGTTTCCTCCTAGTTCTGTACTATGAGCAATTTTATTCATTTTCAAGCTTTCCAATATGAAAAAGACCAAAAAAAGAAAAAAACCATAAAATGTTGGATGGGAAATGATATTACTTTGGAATTTGTTGTGTTGTGTTGCCTTCAAACAGAGCACTGTATATTCCATCCATTTGTTTGGTTATTAGTATGAATTTAGGAGTTGTAATCGTTATTCTAAGTTTTCTCCACCAACTAGTTATGCTTCCATTCCCTATGGAGCCTCCGTCGATCTGTGTCGCAAAGTTGTCTCATTTTCCATGTTGAGTCTATGCTGCCTATGAGTCTTCATCTACCTTATTCTCTTGTTAAAAGGAATTTTTAGCCTGAGTTGGCCATTCCTTAGTTATCTTGTCTTTGCATGTTGGACGTTCTTGATACAGTTACTACTTCATGCACATCCTATTCATTTGAGTTCTTCCAAATTATCCATCGTTGCTGTGTACCTCGTGTTGGTTGATGGGGGATGCCTTAATGCCCTCCTTCCAGTGGATTCCATTCCATCGACTTTAGAACATTTATTCTGGATTAGGGTTCTAGAGTACATTGAGTTCCTTGAGACTTGTAGCCATTAGTGGTAGGTTCTCTCGCCATCAACAGTTTTGGGAATACATCAATGTCCCTTGATCGATGGACTCACTCAAGTGTTTGACTTCAACACATATATCCACACTTGTTTGATTACACATTGTACCTTGATTCCCATTATCATTATCAGTGGGATATCTCACGTTTGTTAACGATATACATCAATGATCAGTAATCAGATGATGGTCCATCATGTTTGACCTCGACACCTTTATTAGTGTGATGGGACATGTACTAGAGGTGATTTGTGTAGAAGACTTCCGAGCTTTATGGAATTCCATATATGCTACCTCCTTGATCGTGCTAGGATCTATGAGATATCAATTCTCATGACCATATTCCAGTGTACCATCAGACATCTTCATCCAGTATGAATATCTTCTTTCACTGTATAGTGTACATGGCGATGACCACATGTGACATATGTCTATTATGCCTATTCATGGCCATTGTACTATTATGTATCCGGGGACTACTACACTTCATATCTGCAGTCACATGCAGATATATATCATTGTATTATATTGATGAGTGGTTGGTTTTTCCACCTAGGTCTTCATTACTCAACTTCTGGGACTATTGTAATGTATTTCAACCATCATGTTCCCCTTCAGACCTCACACATTAGGGGGCATCTGTTATAGCTGATTTTAACACACTTGGTATATCATGTTTTTATGACCTATCCATGTCCCTATGCAGGCTCTTTAGACCCCCTTTTCTCAATTTGACTTTGATGCTCCAGAGAATCCCCTTAAAAATTCATGTTTATAGGTATACGTGGGTCAGCAGCGTACAGACCATGTGTACATGCATCTTTCTCCACTATGACCTGCATACATCAGGAAATGTGCTCAAAATAAAAATAATTGAAGTTTTCCTTCATCAAGTAACAAATAACTTGACTCTTGGCCTTCTATATGCTTGGAAACGTTTCAACTCAACCCTTCACTTCTCATTGAGGGGATATATATTGAGCTATTTGGAAGCATTGAGGAGGAGGAGAAATTGTGAGAGCAAAGAAACTATAATGGATTTGTGCCCCATTCTTACATACTTGAGTTTGCATCCCTTGATCCTTGGAGCAACCATTGGTGCTCTTTCCCAGGATTTCCTTTGTCTTGTGAGCTTTCCTTTATATGGAGGATTGAAGTAGTGGAGGACTTGGTTTCTCAATCTCGATAAGGTGCCTACAGAGGTTGTTATTTGTATCTCTGTTCATATTTAATAGAAATATCCATTTCTCATCCATTATATGTGCAACTATGAATATTTTTTATCCATGGATGTAGTTGCTTTGATTATATATTGGATGCGTATATGCTAGAGTAGGTTCTAACACTTAATATCTATCATGCTTGTATGTTTCATTGTTGTTGATAATGAAATGTAGGTGCAAGTGTGATTGAAAGCTCAACGGGATCTTCTACGAACATCTAGAATAAGGTACGCTTATCATCCCTTAGTGTTAGACTTGTTTATCTCTTTAGCACATTGAAAGTGGATTGATTTCTGGTGTCATACTGTCTATTGTAGTCCACCCTAAGCCATAAAAAGTTTTCTCTGTAACAAATAATTTCTTAGAATTTTGTCACACCACTAAGTTCTTAAATTTCTTAAAATGGTGCACCATTGGTTAATATACAATGATGCATATATAATTACTAAATGCATTAGTACTTTTTTGTAATTTTTAAATAAACACTAATATTGTACAACAAAATATATAAAGCTCAGTCAAAACATTGTCTTATTGCACCGAGAGAAGCAAGGTTCTCTCAGCCCAGTATGGGGGAGATTTTGTCACGTTAGTCACATTATGCTAGCCGACATAAAAAAACATTATGTTAACCGACATAAATTAAAAAAAAAAAATTATAACTCGAAATGCTAAACTCTTTTTTAAAAGATATTCAACCTTCTTCGAAGATTCTATCATTTTTATTTTATTTCATTTTTAATTACTTATAAAATAATTTTAAAATAAGCTAAATTAACTAACTTTTTTTATAATTCACCATAATAATAATAAAACATTTTTTATAATAAAATTTAGATATATTTTGGTGTGGCTTTAGAGTAGAATTTTGATATATTTGATTATGGCTTATTGATTAGAATAAAGGAGTGTCATCCAAATAACATTGATGAGATCGATGTGTGTTTAACCTAACACTACACTAACAAGTCTGCTAAAACAAAAAAGAATATAGAGAAATACATGTTGCCTACTTTATCAAATAATAAAACTAAATGAAAAGTAATTAAAATATCTATGTTAAACCCGAATTTACCAAACACTAAAGGGATCAAAATGTTTGAGGTGTAATTTTTTATGAACATTTAAAAATTTAAGATAAAAATAACTTACACCTAAAGAAATTGGATCCCTCTCGGTACTTTCTAGATCAAGGTTTAAGATGGATCTATACTAATATAATTATAGACAAGTGTTCTTATGATTTAAAGATGCACCAACTAGAATATGTTTGAAATTACTCCAAACCAATATTTTATCACATAATAGTAATAACAACATTTGGTGCACTGCTAATGGGAACACACCATTACGCCTTATATGAGTGTGCACTGTTATATTTTTGTAATTTTAAAAAATAAAATTGATAATGTAAAAAAATGGATAAACATTATTCAGTGCTTCTTATATAATGGCGTAGTAGTGTGCTTACAATTTAAAGATGCACCAACTAGAGTATGACTAAATTTATAATATTTATTATGGAATAGTAATAACAATCCTTTATGCATTTATAACAAGGGAGGTTGCTAAGCAACAAGTCCCTGCCCTAAGTTATGAAGCTATCCAGCAATGACTAGCTATAAAACCACGTGTCTACTTGGCTAATTGAATAGGCTAATGAAATGCTGGAGATCAAATTAAAATATGGAGATATAGATCTAGATACAGATTTCAGAGTTAGAGCAAAGTAATTACATATCGATGCAAACTCCACATCAAGTCCGTAGATAGTTACTATGTAGTAACCCCATAGTAATTACCAATCTCGACATTAGAGCAACATAATTATAGGTCTCAAAGAATCAAAATGAATACCCCAATATCAACTATTATAGATCCAACGTATTATAGTGATTTGATTCAATGTAGTTAATTATTACATTACTATATTAAAAATTAATTATTTTACTAATTTGATTCAATGTAGTTAATTATTATGTTGCTATATTAAGAATTGATTATTTTACTAATTTGATTTAATGTAGTTAATTATTGCATTACTATATTATTATGTTAAGAATTAATTATTTTACTCAATGAATTTTTCTGAGAAATTTACAATGTTATTGAGATATTGAATGCAATTATTAGTATTTCTGAGAAATTGGAGCCTTCTAAACTATAAATAGTACCGTTTCTCAGATCAAATTATTTATGCTTTTCAAATCGAATTATTTATGTGATCTAATGTGAAGAGAAAAAAATAGATAGCCATTGTTAGAAGTCTTCGTGTGAAATAAGCAATAGAGAGATAACTCAAGAAAATACGCATTTAAAACAATAGAGTAGCTTGCCACAATGACTACGTCTACAACAACCATGTCAAAATACTGAAAGGTTGGTTAAACATGACAGTATTCCACAAACACAATTGCACAATTACTGGCAATGCTAAAACAAGAATAAGAAGTACCCTTGAGGGTGTTTTAGACTCACAATAACAACTAATATAATTAATTCTCAGGACAAACTTGAAAAGAAAATTAATGAAAATTCTTAGGAAACGATATAGTAAATGAATGCCTTATTTATTCTACAGTACCATAGAAACTGGGCTCAAATCTGACAGAATTGATTGCAACTAATCTAATTGATTCTCAGGACAAACTTGAAAAGAAAATTAATGAAAATTCTTAGGAAATGATATAGTAAATGAATGCCCTATTTAGTCTACAGTACCATAGAAACTGGGCACAAATCTGACAGAATTGATAGCCATCGAATTAGGCTGTGGCTTCCTTCTCCGCTCATTGTGGCCAGCTAGGCGTCTTCGACAGCTCCGTTTTCCATCATCACAGAGCTAAGAAAAATATGAAAAATAATTCCGACAATATGTTTGTAGGTTTCACATATTGTCGGAATAAACCATAGTCTAGATTTATTTTTTTCATATTTTTCTTAGCTCTGTGATGCCATCTTCTCAAGCCACCAGCTATCTGTTCTTCAACTATTGTGCTATTCATTGAATGACTTTCTTTCATGTTTTTCTTAGCTCTTTGACGCCATCTTCTCAAGCCACTCGCTATGCGTTCTTCAAATATTGTGTTCTTCATGTCAGAACCCATCTGCAAGTATATCCATTAGTTTTGAGAGCATAATTCTATATTCTTAAAGTTTAAAAGAATTATAATTGTTTGTACAATTTGTGGAAAAAAATAATACATAGCTTTAAATACGTTTTGTTTTATATTAATCTATGTACCTAACCATCTACAAAGATATTTGTTTTGGAAGGAAGAACGGAGCATCGGCGTGGTTGCAGATTGGTCGGAATGAACCCTGATGGACGGAGAGATGGCATATATGGGTCACAGATATTGATAATAACTACATCTGGATTTGGAGGAATGAGGAAAATAGCAGAGGTAACCATGAGGGGGATCGCGCGCCAGGTATGAAAAGTCTTAGAATTAGGATTATCGCTAAGTGGGTGAACAGTTTATGTTGCCGTTGAGGCAACTGGGGAGAGTATAATTGCACATGAGTGATGGATGTCATTCCTGAAACTAGAAATATAAAGCTGCGGTAAACATGATCTTCCTAAAGCAAGTTGTCCCACTGCAAGAACAAAAGTAGGGTTTGAGTTGGACATATGTAAGCTCTTCAAATGTAAGACAAATGTAATATTCGAAAATGTGTCCATGACAAATGTAATTTGAATTTACTCGAAAACCTTATGCATGACAAATGTAACTTCATCAATTAGAAAAAGGTATTACCATTAACCCGGCATATGCGTGAACTAAGGATGGGTGTGGGAGTGTGCATGAGGGCCATGCGTCTCGCCCAACTTGACCTTCTGCCACCGTCCAGCTCCACTAGTTAACTCCTCCACATGACTGGTCCTTCTGCTACCGCCCAGCTCCACTAGTCACGTGTTAGACACGCGCTCAACTCACCAACTCCACTAGGAACCTCCTCCACTGATAGCCTGTCTAAGGCTACACCGAACCACCGGTAGGGATTGGGCTGCATGTATGCCACCCAGGTTGCATGTAGGCCCTCTTTGAAGAGTCCCAAGGTAGGGTTTACGAACCATAAAATAGGTCGTTCCTTCTTATCGCGAGCAATGGCCATTCGGAGAACCATTCCAGACATGCTAATTAGGAGGTCTCCAGCTCGAGCTTCCTTCTTCTATCACCCATTGGAGCTGCCAAGTATGTAAAAAATTGTATTGATGGAGGCGTCCAACAGTAGAATGGGGTTATCGCTAGACTAAGAGTTTCGGCTACGAAGAAGCAATTTCAGCTACGAAGAAGAAATTAAGTGGTTTTTCACTATATGATTCACTGATATTATTGATCCATAGTGTGGTAACATAATTAATCTCTTATATATGTTTTATTTCAAGCTTGAGGTAAGTACTGTATTCGTTCCTTTGCAGCTGAACTGTAAATACCTTCTTTTATTTCACAACCTATAACCATTCTTCTCTGCATTTTTCCCCAAATTCCCTGTTTTGGGGTATGCTAGTAATTCTATACACAATGTGAGGAAGGCCCAATTTGGGCCAAATACCTAATTTTTTATGGACTTTGAAATTACACTATCGAGCCATGCTTAAAGTTCAACATATTTTCAGGTCATGCACAGCTTTTAGCTTTTAGGGTTTGTAAACATGCGGGACTCCCTTATTGTCTCCAGCGTCGGTTTCCAGTTCGTAAGCCCTCGTATCATGTGCCAACTTTGGCACCACAACCTCCAAGTCTGCTACTTTCTCCTTCAATTGATCTGAACTTCCCTCATTTCCTTTCTCTGAACAAAATTCATATGAATTGCCGGTGGGGAGGATTGGGAAAATTTTAGAGTTGCAAGAGAGCTTTCTATCGCTAGAATTGCATTGAAATGCTAACAAATTCAATGAGGTCATATCAGAAGGCAATAGTACACGACACAAATATTTTTGTATTGGGAGAAGAACATAGACACCTCCCAACTCCAGATCTTCTTCTGCAGGGAGTGCTGTGGTATGACGCCCTGCTTGGAGATCAGCGAAATCACATACGAATTGGCGGGGATTGTCCACCATCACCTCTCCCACCTTAATTGATTCTCTAAATTCTTCGAAGCCGCTGTCTTGCCACCATATAACTATCGCTGCCATGGTGGTTGTGAGAGAAGAGAAGTAGAAATATTTACATTGGAGCTATGGATTCGACAGGCATCAACAATAACTGCTCTAGGATTAACCAAGCCCAGCCTAAACATTCACCTGTAGAAGCACTCAATAGCCATAGGGAAAATGGTATGTTGTTTCAATAATTCCCTTCAGCGTTTGAATGAAAATATCTTC
The DNA here is from genome assembly GCA_001517045.1 of Pseudotsuga menziesii. Classification (NCBI taxonomy): domain Eukaryota; kingdom Viridiplantae; phylum Streptophyta; class Pinopsida; order Pinales; family Pinaceae; genus Pseudotsuga; species Pseudotsuga menziesii. Next base: position 606,170 of record LPNX010252781.1, read on the forward strand.
ATTGTAAGCTAAATTTTTCTTGCCAAGAGATGCATTTGGGTTATTTAGATCTAACATGATCTCATGATTTATTGTTCTTGAAATTCTTAAATCATAGCATTGATGCTTTTTAACCTAGCTCGTGATATTTTCTGGTGGATACAGTCTGCATGCATATTTGTCATCGATAAAACGTCCCCGAATGATGGTGCCCAGTCATTGTGCCATGGAGGTTCCCAGGATATCATGGAACCCTCCTCTCCAATAGTTCCTCAGCCAACAGGTTTCATAGCTTCAATTTCTGCTGCTGCAAGGCACAAGATCCTAGCTTTCAAGTTTACTCAACAGACTGTGCTGGCACTGGCTAGTGCGCAGTCACAGCAATGGTCATTCCTGTCCCACAGCTCTGCCCAAAATGCTGCTTTTACATGGGCCTGGCCTTTGCTCTAGTGATCTTATTGATTAAGGAAAGATTTTGGAACGAGCAAGACAAAAGGGTACTTTTGCAAAAGGACTTCAAAACAATGGATGATGGGCCTGGCCTTTGCTATGCTGATCTTACTGATTAAAGAACGTTTTGGAACGAGCAAGCCAAAGGGTAATTGTGCAAAATGACCACTGTGCATTAATAACATTTTTGTAGATTTAAAATGCATTTTTGTAGATTTAAAATGTAATATGTATGTACCTTACCTGTTGATTAGCTGGTTGCCTGTCTTTAGCTTCAGTGATGGCCACCACATGGATGTGGTAAGAAAAAAGTAGGCTTTACGAAGAACAAGAACATATGCCCTCATTCCTTCGCTTTGCTACTCCTGTTGAGTAGCAGCTTCCAACATTTGCCTCATTGACGAAGGAAATCTAGAAATTTGTTCTTTGAGATATTTGTAGAGAAAGTCGTGGCCTATCTGCACTGCAATACAACAATCCAATAGAGAAACAATTCAGCAATCCAACAGAGCAACAGAGGTATAGACAACCAAGGTAATAGTTGGCTTGAAATTTTTTGCATGATGCATCAGTTTCTCTTCGCAAATGCAAAGTTTGGCAGTGTAATGACATAATTCTAAACAAGTGGCCAATATGCCAGTTGCCAACAGTCACACAGTAAGAGCTTGATGTTTATATTGTATGAAAGATACTATATCTGAAGGCTGTGATATCCAAACATTAAATGTTGTAGAGTTAAGGTTAACCGTAGCCTTAACATTATTTCAAATACAATTTCTCCTTCATCTTATAAATGAAAGATTCGTCTATATTGCCTTCTAATTTGGCTCTCGCCTCATTATGAGGCCAAATAAGAAGTCTAAGTGGCTGATTGGTGGAGAGGGAGGCCAATGTTCTCGATTGGTAGAAAAAGTAGCATTAAGAAAGTAGTCAATGATGTTGATTGGTGGAGAAAGCGGCACTAAATTGATTCAGTACAAACTTAGGAAAAATGTTTTATTTTTGTTTTTGTTTTGCGTGCAAACTAATAAAATCGACGGTAAGGCGATTACAAGAGTCCCTGCTATGCCCGGGGCAGGGACTAATAAGGATGCACCAATGTGCCTTATATGGGATCACGTCAAAGAATAAAAAACCAAGATTTTGATATAACAAAATGTTTAAACCTTATTTGATGCATCATATATATATAGTGATACACCAATGCACTTACGATTCAAATATGCATCAATTAGAGTATGTTTAGAAATGATTAAAATTTATATTTTATAATAGAATAGAATAATAATAACTTTTGGTGCATCAAAAACATGAACACATGATGTACCCTATATGTGAGGGTACCTAAGATGTTAGATACATGGACCAAAATAACATTCGCTAAAGCCTTTAGTTGTTTTCTTCTATTGGCAACCTCCACTATAAATAGAGAAAAAAAATATTCGCTAAAGCCTTTAGTTGTTTGCTTCTGGGTCTTGAAGAATCATTCTCCTCAACTTGGAACATTTCCAATGTCTTTAGCAACCAACAATACCTATGCTCAAGCCCCAAGCAATGAGTCAATTCCCATGTTAGTATTCACAAGATTTTCCAAAATCATAGATGAATCACATTCACATTTATATCGACATAAAATCAAGAAGAGGTTTCCAAGTGAACCAAATACTTATCTACATAAGTATCTTCTTTTGGTTCCATAGGTGTCCGACTGGGCTTTATACAACCATGGCACTCACAACCCTGCCCCACCCCACACCTGGGTGTGCATTAAAAGGTAGCCTGGTTTCTGGAAGCCTTAGATCACCTGAAAATACCTCTCAACCGAGGTCTAACAGCTTCGTTCTTGAGCCCAACACCTCCTCTAGGTGCTCACTAATCTCATGTGCTTTCTTTCCAGACACCACAATGAATTAACTCACATGTCAGATTCATTCCTATATGATGCAATCTATAACAAGATTTTCAAAACCATGGTTGCATCATATGCTCATGTATATCTACAGAAAATCAACAACAACAAAATTTTGATAAGTAAACCTGTATAACATCTCTCAACCAAGATCTGGTCAGTCCCGCTTTAGAGCCGAACACCTCCTTGGGTGTTCAATGGTAGCTCTTGCTTAAGGCCCTAGCACCTCTTCCAACACTCACCAATGCTCAGGAACTTCCTTTCCAGGCACCATAACAGATTAATTCACATGTCAGATTCATTTTCGCAGGATTCATTTCTTAACAAGATTTTCAAAATCTTAGCTGAATCATTATGCACATGTGTAATTACAGAAAATCAAGCAGGATTTTCCAAGTAATCCAATACGTATATGTGTATCATCTCTCAACTGAGATCTAGTAGCCCCACTTCATAACCTAACACCTCCTTGGGTGCTTAATGGAAGCTCTGGCTTAAGGTCCTAGCACCTCCTCCAAGTGCTTACCAATGCTTAGGAGCTTCCTTTCCGGACATCATAATACCAAGGGGTTATTCTCTTCATGGATTTCCCACTCTCGTGATAGTCCCCTTACGGTGTGAATGTGTGCGGAACGAAGTCTAAGCAGATGTATTACACCCTAGGCATCCCTAGTGACGCATATTGGTGCCTAGTTGGCAGGGGGAATAAGCTATGTACCTAAGTGCATCTTTCCAGAGGAGCCATGTACCCCAAGTACATATTTTTATCGTCTCACCTACGTTACATACAGGCATGTAGTTCACATCAGATGTCATCATAAAATTTCAATCATAGGTTTTCAAACCTATTCCAAACACATCCCTCCAAGAAGCTATGTATCCAAGTACATCCTTCCGAGGAGCCATGTACAACTAGTACATATTTTTATCATCTCACCTACGTTACATACAAGCATGCAGTTCATATGAGATGTCATCATAAAAAAATTCAATCATAGGTTTTCAAACCTATTCCAAACACATCCCTCCGAGAAGCTATGTATCCAAGTACATCCTTCTGAGGAGCCAGGTACACCCAGTACCTATTTTCATCATCTCACCTGCGTTACATACAAGAGTTCGTATGAGATGACATCATAACAAATTTCAATCATATATTTTCAAACCTATTCCGAACACATCCCTCTGAGAAGCTATGTATCCAAGTACATCCTTCCGAGGAGCCATGTACACCTAGTACATATTTTCATCATCTCACCTGCGTTACATACAAGTATGAAGTTCACATGAGATGCCATCATAAAAAATTAATCATATATTTTCAAATCTATTTCATGCATACATGATTTCCCAAATATCAAACGATCAATAACATTGATAGTCAAATAAAAATCTGAGTTCACAATTCTGCTTGCTATAGAAAATCATATTTTTGCAACCATGAGGTCATCCTCATATTGTTTGTATTTTTCAAGTGGGGAGTACTTAGCCCTTACTTACACATGCTGCCCAAAACTTGGAAATCCACATACAACATGTCATCATGACACCATTTTAGATTAGCCAAATAGTCAATAGAAATCAACAAGAAAGTTTGAAATCTGAAATTTAAAGATATACCCTGTTCAGAGGTTAGATTTTGGTCATGAGATCCTTCTCATAATACATGGAAGATTCTTGCCTGGGTTTCATTGGGAACAACCCTACTGCTCTACTTAGGTCATTCTACATGCAGTCTCTAGGAAGTCCTGATATGATTGTACACATCCATGAGGGTCATCTCCTCATGGAACTACAAGTTCACATGCAGGCCTCTTCAGCCTATACATAGGCTCCACTTTACCTGCAGAACATCCTTCCATGAACTTCCTACAATACCTTTCAAGTCCCACAAAAGATATTACATCTATCATCTTTCTTGGAGTAGGCCAAATCATAATGGCATCAATCTTTTAAGGGTCCACATATATTCCTTCATCCGAGATATTTGACCAAATAATGAATTATATCTTCATAGAAGTTGTAGTTTCTCAACTTTGCATACAACGGATGCTTCCTAAGCAATTTAAAAATCATCCTCAACTATTCCACATGTTCTTTCTCATCCTTTGAATAAGCAAGAATGTCATCAAGGAAAACAAGAACAAACTTGTCCAAGCACCTGCTGGTAACCGAAACTTAAGTCAATCTTGGAAAACACCTTTGCTCCTCTCATTTGATGAAAGAGGTCATCAATTCTAGGAAAATGATATTTGTTCTTCACATTGACTTTGTGTCTGTAACCAATACACAACCAGAGCGTATCATCTTTCTTTTTCACAAATAGGAATGGTGCTCCCCAAGGAGACATACTTGGTCTAATGCACTTCTTTTCTAACAACTCTTGCAGCTACATCTTGAGCTCTAACATTTCTAGTATGCTCATCCTGCAGGGTATCTGGGACACTGGTGCTTTACTTGGCACAAGTTCAATTGTAAAATTGATGTCCCTCTTTGGGGGAAACCCTAGAATTTCATCAGGAAAAACATTCTTGAATTCTTGTAACACATGACATCCCTCCAACCTAGGAGTATCATTCTTTGTTTCCTTTAAAACATGAGCTGCATACACTCCGCAACCTTTCCCACAAAACTTATTCAACTACACTGCTGAGATCTGCCTACTGGAGATAACTTTTGGAATTCCTTTCACAACCTTTAGGTTCCCTTCTTCATTTAAGCACTCAAAAGTCTTGTCGTCACAATCAAGCTTTTCTTTATGTGCTTCCAACCAATCCATTCCAATGAGTATATCATAGGATCCAAGTGGCAGAACATTCAGATCTGCACAAGTGACTAAGCCATCAATGACCAATGGGAATTTCTTTACCACCTCACTGATCTTCTTCTTAGTTCCAGTGGCTATTTAGAATAACCATGATCTTCTATGCTTTGACTTCTTCAAAGTGAACATATCAACAAGTCCAAGGGTGATATGGCTGTGAGTAGATCGAGGGCCAATCAAAACAAAAACAGTCTGTTCAACAATCTCACCCTCAACTTCCACCACAATTGAGTTATGACCTGCCTGGTGGTATTCTAACACTGCACAATTTTTAGGAATGGTTCATGCTTCCTAACCCACAATTTCAACTTCTTGGGTACTGATCTTCTTTGACCTTCTTGGTCGGACCAAGACCAACCTTTCAATCTGCACTATGACTCTACAAAAATGTGTTCGGGAACACCATTGTTAGTTGCATAACATTCTCAGGAATTTATAATTTACTTTCCTGCATTTGGAAAAATCATATGTTGGAAGCCTATTAAAACATATACTTTTATTTCACAACAATGATTGTCTCAGGGGGAAATCCAGTGCATGACTTCACTTCCATTTTTCATCTTTTCGGCACCTGTAATTCCCACTGAAAAACTGCTGAAATTCTCTATTTTGGCGAACTCAACTTTTCCACTCGATCGAAAAAACTCAGGTTTTCCTTTCGATGTGTCAGGAAAACTCACCGAGTTTTCCCAAAATGTATCGGAAAAACTCACCCTTTTAATCCGATCGGCAAAAGTTTGATTTTGCTCCCAATACACTGACAAAACTTGTCCTTTTCTTCTGATCAGAAAAACTCACCAAAATTTTTGATGTGTCGGCAAAACTCATCGAGTTCACCTGACACGTATCGGTAAAAATCATCTTTTCTTCTCGACACGGGAAATTTCGACACTTAGAAAGAAAATTTTTGAAATTTTTTCTTCTTTCTTTCATTATCGGTGAAAACTCAACTTTTTTCACCCGATACGCATCGACGAAACTCAACATTTTCACCCGACACGTATCGAAGAAATTCACCTTTTTGGCCTATCACACATCCATGAAAACGCACCCTTTTCGCCTAACACACATAAATGAAACTCACTAAGTTCATCCGAAATGCATCGACAAAACTCCTCAAGTTTTGCCGACATGTCCATACTTAGAAAAATTCCAATTTTTTTTCTTTTTTTTCTCCGTCATCGGTGAAACTCGCCAAGTTCTTCCGATGTGTGTCAGCGAAACTCAGCCAACACAATCGACGGATCAACAAAACTCACCAAGTTTTGTTGATTTTTCAAACACTTAGAAAATTTTCCTTTTCTTCCTTCCTCGACAAACTTACCAATTTCTTCTGATAGACGATCTCGACAACCCTTGCCGAGATGTATCGGCGAAACTCCTCGAGTTCTCCCGACACACATCGACATAACTTAACCAACTCAACTGATGTGTATCAGCGAAACTCGGAAAACTCGGCCGACACTGCAACTTCAAACACTTAGAATAAATTTCAAAATTTTTTCCTTTCTTTCTCTTTCTCGTCGGCTTATCTTAGCCTTTCATGCCAACACGATCGCTACAATCTTGTCGTCGAAACTCAGCCAACCCAACCAAAATGTATCGACTCAACTTATCCTTTCATGCCGACATGGTCACTGCAATATTGTCAGTGAAGCTCATCCAACCCAGCCAAAATGTATTGGATCAACTTAGCCTTTCATGCCGACACGACCGCTACAAGCTTCGTCGACTCAACTCGGCTAACTCAGCTGACACAATCATACTTTTTAAAAAAATCAATTTTTTTTTGCCTTTCTTTCGACATCGACGAAGCTCATCCTTTCACGCTGACACGTATTGCCGCAACTCGGACAGTTCAGTCGACTTGTATCGATGAAGCTCGACAAACTAAGCCGACATAGAAAATTTCCAACACTCAAAGAATTTTTTGGAAATTTCTCTGTCTGCTACTTTTCCTACTGACCACAGATAGTGATTCTTCCTCTGTCAACTATTCATCTTGGCCCATTGAAACCCAATGCTGCAACCAATGCTCTGATACCAAACTGTCATGTCCCCTTTCCTCATCCTGATGATGGAGAGGACGTGAACTACACTGGTGCTACTGTCAAACGGGAAATCTATCCCCATGAACATAACATAAAATGCAATGAAGTAAAATACATACATAGATGCATCACACAAGAAATATACAGCGGAAGCAAAACTTATTCAACACATTCAACATGTTCATATTAATTCATAAGCAAATACAGTTGCAGAAATTAAATACACAAAGAATACAAGTGGATACTTATCTTGTAATTGAGTTGTCCCACAACTAGCTATGTCGCTGCAATGTTCCAACCAACCATATTCCAATGTACTCTTCAATCTCTCAGCACCACTACCACCTTCGAGCTGGGCATGATTTCCACAAGGAACTAGGGAACAATAGGCTTACACACATCAAGGACATACACACACAGTAAAGCCAACAAAGCCAACACATAGTTGGGTTTCATAGATTCTCCAACCCAACCAATAAACAATTGGGTTTCACGGGCTAATAAGGAAATAAGCCAATAGCACATGGGTTCCTTGGACTTACTCACCCAAGCCAACCCTCACATCAAAATACAGTCAGCCACTACTACATTTCGGCCAAAAATATGACGGCCGTATTGTTGGATTTGCGACACTTCCCTGTCGCATGTACGACACTTTGATTTTTTTTAAGCGTCAGAAACTTGTCGTCGGTTATCCGACACATAAGTAGCCGTCGGTTAAGCGACACCTACGTAACCGTCGGTTAAATGTCAAGCGTCAGTTAAGCGACAGAATATTTTCGACGGTAGTGAAAGTTTTTTGAAGAAAATAACCTTCAGGTCGTCGGTTAAGCGACAGATATTAACTGTAATCGTCGGATAAGCGACATGAAAATTCGTTGCTTAAGCGACATATATTAAGAATATGCGTCGGATAAGCGACTAAAATAAGGATGAAGCGTCGCTTAAACGACATTAAGAACTGGCGGTAAAGCGACGAATATCAGGTTTAAGCGTCGCTTAAGCGACGGGAAGAACCATTGCTTAAGCGACGGCAATGAAGTTTTTTATTTATTTAAAAATTGCGAATTGGATCAGACATTCCATTTACTGGCTATTAGTTTGTTTTAAGATAGCTTCAGCATTTACTGGCTATTAAGATATTAAGATAGTTTCAGCATTTACTGGCTATTAAGATATTAAGATAGCTTCAGCATTTTACACATGGCAAGACACCATCGAGAGTTCAGTGAGTGTGTTCAGTATACACTATATAAGGAGAGGATATACAATCTGGTCTGATGATCAGCTGATCATTACAAGCGGAACTAGCTTCACGAAGGAATGGCATAGTTACCACCAAGAAGGAAAAGCTTCATGCCACACAAATCTTGCTGTAAAGGACATTTGTAATTTGCCTCCGTTGTATCATAGAGAACACTATCTATTTTAAAATCCAAATATACCTATTTGGCATAAACAAGTGAAATTTAGTGAGTAAATTGCAAGCTTGTTAACACACCAACAAAAAAAGTAATTTAAGAAAAAAACATTGATCATATAAACCTTGAAAACAAAAATGGAGCAATAAAGAGGCATCCTCTTGAAAGAAAACCTGGACCAGGCCTTATACAGATCAGAAAGAATAGGGGTTATGCATATTCCTTCTTTCTCTCAGTCAAGATATCATTCATAAGAAATGTACAGGTAGAAAGTACATATGTTAGCTACTCAAAATATTCTGTAGTGACAGAAATTAAAATCCTGCCAGGACTGACAGATGGACATGATACACTTGAGGGGTATTTTAACAGTTGAGCATTTTTCTTTCTCATGATTCATAACTTTACCTATACAAATTGATGTGCCTAAATGGTTGTGAATTGCAGAAATAAGAAACACGCAAGCACACCAAAGGGACCAGCTCATATTACTTATTGTCATTGGAAAGTTCGTGAGAGCCATGATGGGTTAATTATTCAGAGAAACATGGCATTGTTCTTTTCAGGTGGAGATAGGAAAGAGTTGAAGCTAAGAGTCACTAGCCGAATCTGGAAAGAACAGTGAAGCATAAGCTTTCTCACATTTAGCTGGGGTATTAAGAAAAGTGTAGGTTATTTCTAGAAAGTAATCCCTTTAGAAACATCAGTCGAATTATTTTGTAAAGCATCAAGTTTATTAAGGATTGGCTTAAAAAGATATACACAGTCTCTGCAATTTGGAAGCATATTTTGTTCAGGGCAGAGACAAGTTGCTTGAAATTGAATACTTCATAAACTGCATTAACAGTAGTATATTAGCAAGGGTAAATCCAAAACAGTTAACAAATCCCCACATTCCCAGCCCAGTTGGTCACCAAACATCCAAAAAAGTTAAAACAGCCCATCGTGGAATAAACAAACAATCAAGACCTTACCTTCACTATCTCAGGTAAGTGACTTCACGACATTCACTTTACATAAGGTAGACTAACTTCCCTATAGGAATTCATAAAAAGGTTGGAAAGTAAATCAACCCACTTTCCCCGCCCCTCATAAGCTTCAGCCAAGTTTCAGATAAACAGCATGAACACTGAGGATCCATTAGTGAGATACAAACTAAATATGAAAACTCCCATTTCTAGATAAGGAAAGGAAGAAACAATGGACATGTTGTAGTGGCAAAAAGGATCAACAAAACATGGGATTTCAGGGGAAATTCATGACATACTGTATAGATTTACCTCTCTGTCAACAGGGGGATTTCCTGATTGGTAAAAGTGGGGTGCTGTTAATGCCACCATCAGGATTCAAGTCTCCCAGTGACATGTGTCCACGTCCATCATGAGCCACTTTTGCATGTGCTTGTGCCAGTGCTAGTTCTTGTGCATGTGCTTGTTTTTGCAGTTAGTGCTAGTTCTTGTGCATGTGCTTGTTTTTGCAGTTGGTGTCAGATGAAAGTCCTGGGCAAT
>LPNX010252781.1:623707-651207 GCA_001517045.1 Pseudotsuga menziesii
CCTCGTAGAAAAGAGTGAACTATGTCAAGGCTAGATAATATTGATCTCCATAGATTTGCTGGCTTCTTATCTGTCAGTTCTAGCTAGCTAGCTTGCAATGCACAAGGGTAATACAAACACAGGGCAGTGAAATAAAAGATGATTACCTTAAATATGGTTTGATATCCACGGCCGTTGGTTTTTGAAGACCTGAATCTCGCTCTGGTGCAGCGATAGTGGATGAATGAGAAGTCGATGTGGATCGATCCGGCGCCCCCTTTCGAGGACAAGTCGGGGTTTCAAGTTTACAGAGGCAAGAAAGACCCGAGCAAAATCACGGGACAGAAAGGCTGGTGTACCATTTTATTTTATTTATTTATTTTTAATCTAAAGGCGCCATCGCTTAAGCGACGCCTACTATTTGTTAGAGGATTTCAACAAAGTTTGTTGTGTGAGGGTGTACCATTTTTTTTATTTTTTTTTATTTTAAGTTTCCATTCACTCAAGGAGCCGTCGCTTAAGCGACGCTTGCTAGGCTAGCCGTCGTTGAAGCGACGCTTATGAGCCTATCCGTCGCTTAAGCGACGCTTATGACCACAATTTAAAAAAAAAAATTAACTTTGTGATTTTTGGTAGGTTTAAAAGAAAAAATCCACGCGCCGTCGGAAGTAACCGTCGGATTTTGGATCGAAATGTAGTAGTGAGCCAATTAACAGATCGGTTCCTTAGAATTTCTCAGCCAAGTCAACACAAGGATACACTTCACAGCCAATACAAGTTCTAGGTATGGACAAAAACGTCCTGGGGAGACAAAACAAAAATGGGCTTCATGTGAGCAAATTCGTTTTCAGAGATGTCTATGGCTTCACATGGGAAAAAATGACCTCTTCAAACCGCCAATTCATGGATTTGAATTCAAAAATGCCTATGGACATTCCAAGGAAAAAAATGACTGCCATAAACCCAAAATCGTGGTTATCTTCTACCCATTTGCTCAGTAATACAAAAACAGATTCTAGGCATGGAGAAGTGAAGAAAAAAACATAGACGGTGAGGAGAAAACACCCAGCAAGATCAGGTGCATGAGGAAAGGAAAACATCCTCTTAAACCCCCAAAACGTGAATCTTTGATGCACATTCACTCAACAACACAAAGATGGGTTTTCCCAGCCATGGCAGGAAGAGGAAATGCAGGAAACGTGAGGGAGAGAGAGCTAAGCCTCCTCCAGCTGCGTGAGGGAGAAAAACGTGAATGAGAGAATGGTTGAGGAATGAATTCCTTGGATCTTAATTTCCCAATAAGCCAAAACACATTTTTCCAAAAATGGGTGGTCTTCCCAATTCGAATTTGACCTCCATACCTTTCCCATCCCAAGGAAATAACTTCCTCAACCAATTTTTGGCAGAAATAAATGATTGACACAAAAAGACAAAATGGGTAGTGGACAGCTTTATGGGTTCTCCCTTTGACATTTTCCTTTTTTTCCATTGGCTCAAGGATTAGAACATTTCCCCCTCCCTATTCCTTGTGAAATCATGCCCCAATCTCTTTCACGTTACAACGCATAGCTAGTTGTGGTATTTTTATTAATTTGCATTTTTACATGATGTCTCAAAACATATTGTTTTTGGCTAGCACATAAACCATCAGCATAGATTTTAATCATCGATACATAAGACACTAAATCGATGGTGGGGCCTTTTCCTTGAGCTCCACACCATTATAAAATAAAAGTATTTGCATCATGTGCAATTCAATACGATGGGGTCGAAGCCAGGGCACACATTGCCCTCCCCCTTGGGGTCAAAACCAGGGTGTTATAGAAACTAGGAGTTACATGTTTGGATACTTCTCTCCATAGATTGGACTTGATAAGAGCATTGTGGAACTCACCTCAGGAAGGAACAATTATCCATGGAACCAAATCTCGGTTTGGTGAATTTTCACTTTTGACCTAATCTCTTCGAGGATCAAGAACTAGAGCTTTCAGTTCTGAATAATTTTAGTGATAGATCAGGATGAGCAATCATGTGTTGGAGCTCACTCTAGGGAGGAACACATACCTATGGAGTTAGTTTTCAATTTTGACCTAGCTTCTGCTACAATTTCCAAATCAAACCTCAAAATGGATAATGCTAATCTTCCATCTCTCACAGGAACTATTAAAAAGAATAGTGATACTTGGTTGATAGACAATGGTTCCTCAAGGAACATGGCATGTTACAAAGATTCCCTCATAGACTTGCAGAAAAGAAATCATCATTACTAGTTGAACTTGGGGATAATTCCAAGGATTTATTAAAAGGAGTTGGAACATCATCTATCCAACTAGACTTCAAAGATTCTCTACACATGAAGAATGTATTACTTGTAGTGGGACTAAAGAAGAATATACTATCTCTCTTATCTTTCGAAGATAAAGGATATAGAGTTGCATTTGTGGATGGTTGAGTTCTTGTATGGCCAAAAGGTTCAAGCATAGAATCAACGAGTATGATTGGTTTTCGAGAGGGAGGACTATACAAAATAACATGAAATCCAGTTCAAACAATTTTACATGATAACATCAATTTATGTGAACTATGGCATCGAATATTTTCCCACTTACATGATAGGGATTTGCCAGCATTAACTTTTATTGGTTACTTCTCCCAGAAAACTTGGATCTATTTCATGAATACTAAAGATGGAGTTTTCAACAAATACCAAGAATTTAAGGCTCAGGTAGAAAACCTGATCGAAAAGAAGATCAATATTTTGAGATCAGATAATGGAGGATAATTCACCTCCAAGGACTTTAATGATTTTTGCAAAAAAGAAAGGATCAAGAGGGATCTAACAGTTACCTACAACCCTCAACAAAATGGGGTTGTAGAAATTAAGAATAGGCCAATCATAGAAGTAGTGATAGCAATGATTCATGATCAAAGTATACCTATGTCCCTCTGGGAAGAAGCCACCAGTACCGTAGTATATGTCCAGAATAGGAGTCCTCGTCGAATATTGGAAGAGAAGAATCCATAAGAAGCATTCACAAGAGTGAAGACAAAAGTCAGCCATTTGAGAATCTTCAGTTGTATAGTATACATCCATGTGCCAAAGGATAAGAGGACAAAGTTATAACCTTTTGAAAACAAGGGCACTTTTGTGAGATACAGTGAAACTTCAAATCCTTACATAATTTTATATTCTAGGACAACACCATATTAAAGTAATTCAAGATGTTACCTTTGATGAATAGGTACCCTTCAAAATATCCAGATACTCTCATATGGAAATTGTTGACAATGAGAAAGAGGATCCACGAAATGAGGATACTAACCCACTAGTCTAGTTAACCATTCCTTAGAATATCAACAAGAGGAATATATAGATCTTGCAAAACCAATAGATGTACATAGAGATGTTTCCATGACCAAGAAGAGGCTAAGATTCCTTTGTTATACCTTGCAAGATGCAAAGAAACATGCATCTCCTAGTGGCACCTTCAGGGAAAGAAAGAGGCCTCATAAATTCTCAAGTTACATGGCCCTAATGAGTCACATCATTGATTTTGAACCTTCCATTTATGATGAGGAAATAGGACAACAGGTATGGAAGGATGCCATGATGGAATAATATCAATCCATAATGAAGCACGACAACAAGTATGGAAGGATTCCATGATGGAAGAATATTAATCCATAATGAAGAATGATGTGTGGGAGATTGTTCCAAGTTCTGAAGGGGAGTCAATAGTAACTTTCAAATGGATCTACATTATCAAACATACAATGGATCACAACATTGATAAATACAAAGTGAGGTTTGTGGCAAGAGGTTTCTCCTAGAAAGAGGGAGTAGACTACGATGAAACATTCCTCCTATTGCTAGGTGCACCGCTATCAAATCTATCATTTCTCTTGCTTTCACAATGGGATGGAATTTACATTAGATGGATGTAAATACAAAATTCCTCAATGGTGTTATTGAGGAAGGGGTGTACATATAACAACGTGAAGGCTTTGTGATACATGAGAAGGAATCTCATGTGTGCATATTAAAGAAGAGATTGTATGGACTCAAGAAAGCCCATAGAGCTTGATATGCACAGATTGATAGTTACATGGTGACCTTGGGTTTCACCAAGAGTGATGTAGATTTCAACCTTTAGTACACGATTGTTGATGGTGATCTAGTGATATTGGTGTTATATGTTGATGATATGTTCCTTACGGGGGTGGAATGGGTCATAGACGAGTACAAGAAGAAGCTATCCACTAAATTCGAGATGAAGAGCCTTGGCTTAATGTATTACTTCTTGGGATCAAAGGTGTGGCAAAATGCAGATGAGATATTCCTCGGCTAAGGGAAGTACACGATTGATATCTTGAGGATATTTGGCATGATGGAATGCAAATCCATGAACACACTAATGGTGGAAAATAGGAAGAGGCGGAGTGATTTTGCTTCAAATTCAGGTCTAGTCGAGCCCATGATTTACATGCAACTAATTGGGTCCCTGATGTATTTGGTTAACACTAGACCAAATATTTGCTTTACAATGAACACCCTAAACAATTTTATATTTCAACTAAGGCATGTGCATTAGGTGGAAACAAAGTGTGTGATGAGTTGCTTACAGGGTACAGTTGGATACATATTGAGGTATGTCTCGGGTGGAGAATTAAAGTTGAAACGTTATATGGATTTTGATTGGGTGGAGAGGGCAATATATAGAATGAGCACTTCAGGGTGTTGCTTTAGCTTGGAATTCGCCATGGTATCTTGGTCTAGCAAGAAGCAAATCTCTGTCGCACTAAGTACAAAAAAAGAAAAATATTATGCTGTCAATGTTGTAAGTCGCGAAGTAGTATGGCGTCAGAAGCTTCTTACAGGTTATTTGATCAAGATCTAGATGACTGTGATAAACTGCGACAATAAAAGTTGTATCAATATTTCAGAAAATCTAGTGTTCATTGACAACTCAAAACATATCAAGGTCAAATACCACTTCATCTAAGACATGGTGCAAAAGGGAGCAATGAAGCTCCAATACATATCCACAAATGAGTAGATAGTCGATATTCTTACCAATCCTCGTCCTATATACTTTAGGTACAAGCTTGGTGTGATGGAGAATACATGTTTGAGTGAGAGAGAGCATTGATGGACGTGCAACATTGTGAAGAGGAGAAACACACACATTCATGAGAAATGAATGGTCTAGATGAGCATGCATAAATTCATATGAGAAATGAATGACCTAGACACCATGATGGTCTTATAAATGAGTAAGAAGACATTCATATGAGATGAGTGGCCCATACATCATGATGATTCGATATATGAGTGGTGGACATTCATAAGAGGTGAATGAACTAGATACCAAGATGGTAGTACAAATACACTTGCAGTGGAAACATAGTAGTACAAATGCAGTTGCACTATGACATCATAGTACAGATGCAGTTGCAGTGTAGACAAAGTACAAATATAGATGCAGTACAAGTACGGTGCAGATATAGTAGATATGTAAACGTAGTACAAGTACCATACATATGCAGATGCAGTACTCAAGGACATTCTTGCCAAGTAAGTGGCTTGGTATGATGCAAAATGTCTCACTCGCTAAGAGGGATTGTTGATGTTCTCCAGGGTTTCAACATCATACAAACATTCTATAGATCATTTTCACATCTAGGTTTGCAACCCAAGTAGAGAATGGACCCTTTGTAGCCATGATATAGTCATGTGAATTGACTATATGTGTTTATTGGATTAGATGCTCAGCCTTTGCCTTGTTATGTGGATTGATTTGAGTGATAGGATGCTAGAGGTCACATTGCATTCACTATGAAAGGGCACTCGTGAAAAATGATCCATCTTATAGAGTGAGTCGACTTGTCAAGTTGTCTATGTTACATGGGGATCTTATCTCCTAGTGTATTAGAGAAATTCCAATCTAATGTTGAATTTGACACTGGCTCTAAGAAGTGTTTGAGACTTCTTAGAGTATGATAAAATCAACATTAGCGCTCTATGACAAGATGTGATGTGCATGTGATGAGACATCAATAAGGACAACTTTTCCATGATGAAGAAAGGCCCCATGAAGTCAAGACAAACTATTGAAGAAGTTCCAAAGAACATTGGAAAATATTCAGAAGGAAATGGAGACAAAAGACTAGTTGACATGGAAATAAACAAGAAATAAATATTAAACTAGTGAAGACGACCCAATGAAGGAAGTGAAGTCGACCCCATTTGAGGAAACTTCTAGAAAATAGAAGAATATAAATAAAGAGCTTCACACCTCATTTGTACACATTCAATCACACAACATCTTCTCATCACTTGTGCACATCTCCTTAGAAGGCCTAACAAAGGAAAGAATATTTTTTTTGGGGCTCTCTTACTCTTTTGGAAGATTCACTACCCTTGCTAGGGTTTGTTGCGAAGGAAGCAAACCACTCTTATATGAAGGTTCATCTTCATGATTGGTATTATTCTTATATTGGATTGATTTCTTCTGAGAAAAGTTTGTTGGGTTTTCTCTTTATTGGGTATCCTAAGATAAAATTAGAGGAAATTTGGGGTCTAAAATGGGCCTTATAAGAAAACGTGCCAAAATAAGTTTTTGTGAGTTGGAATTCAAGAACCAATAGAATTTCAATAAAATAAGTCAACCATAATGGTTGAATTGACATATTTGTCATTAAAAAAAACTTCTTTTTTTGTTCGTATTTTCGACATATCTCACTGTGTTTTTACTCAAATTTCGATCGGGAGAGCTCGTTGGATGCAGAATTTGATTCTGCATCCAACGAGTACCCACACTGCATACTTTTGACGGACCCCAAAAACAAGAATACCTGAAAAAACGTGATGATGATGTCATCATCACGTTTACCTGAAAAAACGTGATGATGATGTCATCATCACGTTTTTTCAGGTATTTCTTGTTTTTGGGGTCCGTCAAAAGTATGCAGTGTGGGTACTCGTTGGATGCAGAATCAAATTCCGCATCCAACGAGCTCTCCCGATCGAAATTTAAGTAAAAACACAGGGAGATATGTCGAAAATACGAACACAAAAAGTAGTTTTTTTCTTTCTTCCTCCAAAATTAATCAATATTATTTTATTATTTTAACTATTATTTTATTATTTTAGCTATTATTTTATTATTTTCCTTAGGAGGCCCATTTTAGACCCCAAAATTCCTCTAATGATCTTTATGTCTCTTGTACATGGTTATCTTTCATTGGTTATTGTTTTTAGTTTCCGCTACAAATGAATTATCTTACTTTCTAGTATAATTGTAAAACAAAATGAATTATAAAATAAAATTGAAAGAGATGAAAATTATACTCTCAAGTTAAAAATATAAAAATATAACACATGTGATAGTAATGCTTTTGAAAAAGACCACGAAGCATCATAGTTGTACATTAAACAAGACTCGTAAATTTGATCAAAACGTAGGGTACAAAAGCATCTCATTGACGATGTGGCATCATGACATGTGATATGTACCAAGAAAGACTAGTTCTCGCCCTTTACCATAGTGACACAAGCTAAAGAAGAATAATTCAATTAATGAAGAGCAACAAAGAAGAATAATTCAATTAATGAAGAGCAAGTTGATGTAGGAGCTTAGCCATTAAAAAGGCTACATTGAAATCCCAAATTCATATTCGGATGATCCAACAATGAATTATTTAACATCGGATTAGGCACCAATGCCAAATAGTCCTCAACACGGAGTATTGCGATGGGACATCCTCCTTGGAAATCACTAATTCACATATGAAATGCTAGGGAAAATATGTGTGGTTCGAACTTATACGTGCTATGAACAAACACAACGAGGACAAGCTTTGACTACATAGTTGGAATATGGTATAGATATGAATTCCAACCATTTTTATAATAAAATGGACTATATGAATTCCAACAGAAAACCCTTTTCACACGCAAAGCGGTTTACTTGGTTTACTTCCTTCTTGATTTGACTAATAGTGTGTGTCATTGCACTCTTGATTTGACTCATACTCTAGGTCATTGCACGCTTCTTGATTTGACTAATAGTATGTGTCATTGCATGCTTCATTTGATTTAGCAATTAGTGGAGTACTATCGTTACTTGACCCCACATTTAGTGGAGTTTAGTGGCAACAGTCGTGCCGTAGAGGAGCAGTATGGCGCTTGCCTTTTCGTCAGGCATGACCTAGAGGACACCTATGGGGCCACGGCGCATTTCAGCCTTCAGGCATTATGGTGAATATATTGGGGTATCCGGAGCTTTAGATACAATGTGGCTCTCGCGCTGGGCTCTGTAAATTGTGCTGCGTTTCCAAGGATAAACTTGTTACTGGGTGTGCTTTGTTTGGCGTCGTCTTCACCTTAATACCTATGGCGGCGCCGTCGTCGTCCTTATCTATCAATTTTGAGATTCCTGGTTTTCTGAGAGTCTACGAAGACGGAACGGTTAAACGCTTGATCGATCGGGGTACTGTTCCCCCTTCCTCACAGGTGGATCTGCAAGGGGACGTGGCATCCAAAGATGTGGTGATCGATCCTCAAACAGGCGTCTTCGTTCGTCTCTACCTTCCTCGCGGCCTCCAGGTTACGGATGGAAAAGGTCCAAGAGTCCCGGTGCTTGTTTATGTTCACGGAGGAGGTTTCTGCAACGAATCCGCTGCATCGCCAGTTTATCATAGCTATCTTAATAAAGTGACGACAGAGGCCAAGGTGATTTGTGCATCGGTGGAGTACCGGAGAACCCCTGAGCATCGCCTCCCTGCGGCCTATGATGATTGTTTCGCCGTCCTTGAATGGCTCGATCGCCAGGCAGCGGCAGCGGACGGGGTGTCCATGGATCCGTGGCTTCATTCGCACGCAGACTTCAGCAAGGTGTTCGTGGCAGGTGACAGCGCTGGAGGCAATATCGTACACCAGCTGGGAATTCTTGCGAGTGGAAAAAATTGGGATCGCCTGTGTTTCCAAGGGGCCATTCTCGTTCACACCTTCTTTGACCGAGAAGAACAAATCGGATTCGAAGGGGTCACGCCAGAGGAGGTGGAGGGTATTAACAAGTTGTCGGGTGCCATATGGAGCATCTCTCTTCCCGAAGGGGCGGATAGAGACCACCCTTTTTGCAACCCAGTTGGACCCAGTTCTCCCCCGCTTTCAACTCTGGTGTATGGTCGAATGCTTGTAATTGTGCCAGAAATGGATCTGCTGAGAGTTGCTGATACTTCGTACTACGAAGCTTTGAAGAAGGCGGGCAAAGACGCTGATTTTTTTATGACGGAAGGCGAAGGCCATGTCTTTCATCTCTTGAATCCGGAATCTGAGAATGCTTCCGTCATGTTGAAACGCATTTCGGATTTCATGCATTTCTCCTCTGATCACAGTAGCAACTCAGGGAATCTTTCCCTGTAAGGAACAAATTCGATTTGTCGCTTTTGGTTATTTACAGTTTTCTTGGTGCGGGAATGGCGACGTACGACAAAAAAGGAAATTGGAAGTTTGTGACATTCTCGTCGCTACCCAGGACCTCTACCACCTAAGGAATCCATGAAGTTTAATGTAATAAAATGAATGCCTTGTTTTGATTGTTTTGACATTTTTATAATTCCATGATTACATGTGAGGTTGCTCTAACCATCCATTTTGTCTAAGTAATTTCAGACTTAGAAACTTGAGCATTACCTCGTGTGCATTATCTTTGTCTACCCACTTAGTATTCTCAAGGGAGATTAGATGTTTTTAGAAACCCTAATCACTAGCTATACATTACGTGCATCTTATTGGATTCCTTAATTACCCTCTATATGTTATTACACTTCATGTTAAGCTTGTGTATTACCTCTGGTGCATTTTACCTATGCATTATTATCATTCTACTTGCCCTATGATGTTCTATAAGTGATGTTTTGATATCATTTTTTGTTTTTTCTCACTCAATAGAAAGCCACACCTAGCATGCAAAATTGATGTGTCAAATAAGTTAAGTGCCCTAATTAAGCAAGTGATTAAGTGATTGCTAGTAAAAACACATGTTCGGTAACTGGTGCTTGAAAAGAGAAAAAAAATGACATCGCTATTGGTCTCAGATTTCCTAATCATGAATTATGTGTGTATACAGTGGTATCAAATGCACTCTCCTTTATATAATTCACATTGCTATTGTTATAGATTGGTATTGAACCGAGTGTGTGAGAACCTCACCGACTAAAGTTTCATCTCATGCAAGCTATCGTATTTGTATTGGATTGTATTCAACTCTAACGCATACAGATTGTATTCATAGTTGTGTTGTATTGGTAAAAGAGAAGTGTTAGAATTTTAATAGTTATACAAGATATAAAAACATTTAGCATCATAACATCATAAACATGAGGAATGGATCACTGAAAGAAAGACAAGTGCAACAACAAAAGAGAACACAAAGATTTTCCTTGGGAAAACCACAAGGGAGAAAACCCCGCAAAACTTCCTCAGTATAGAATACGACCAAGATAGTGTAAAACCTCAGCAACAATAATAGTTGCTCATCTTCCACAATAGACTCTCTCTCTCCCTCTCTCTCTCTCTCTCTCTCTCTCCAGAGCAATACTTGAGTGTGCGATCTATAAGAATGAGAGAGGTGCCTCACCTATTTATTTTCTTCAGTCGACTTTCCCTCTAACTTAACATGGCCGAGTTCTCTAACTAACCGGGCCCACTTGTCCAACTGGACACCACAAATAAAATTTATTATATTGATACTTGGGTACTATTGTCCCGACTTACAATGGAGGGTTTACCTCGTGACTTTTACATGACTAATTTCATCAAGGACATCTCTGAATGGAGGAATAACATCTTCGAAGGAGAATACAACAAAAGCACAATATAATATCTTCCGAAGTTACAATACTTTAACACTCCCTCTTAACTAGGAAGGTATTCTACATTAACAACAATCATCATCACAACTGTACACTGACTAGTGAATCTCTATATGTCATAGGAAGTTTTGGAACATCATCATTCATCTTCATCATTGCTCTCAGTTGGATAATATTTTGCAATCTTCAATATATAAATACTGAATCAACTTCTGTATGTACTCGAGCATATTCTATCATCTTCTGAATTATCTTATCAGTATGAGAATACCGAATCATCTTTTGGGTCTTCTTCTTATAGCATCAATATGTGAATACTAAGTCATCATCTATCAAGTCTATGTATGAATACTAGATCATTTTTTATGTGGATACTGGATCATCATCTCTCTTATATGAATATTGAATTATCTTCCGGATCATCTTCTGTAGCATCAATACATGAATACTAAAACATCTTCTGAATTTTGAACATTCTTCTGTAACATCAGTATGTGAATACTAAATAATCTTCTGCCACATCAGTATGTGAATACTGAATCATCTTCTGGACCTTCTTCTGTATCATTAGCATGTGAGTACTGAATCTTCTTCTACCACATCAGTAGGTGAATACCGAATAATCTCCTGTAACATCAGTATGCGAATATTGAATCTTCTTCTTCGTCATCGGTATGTGAAACTGAAACATTGTCTGCAACATCAGTATCATCATCTGCATCATCAGTATGTAAATACTGAAACATCAACATCTGCATTATCAGTATGTAAATACTGAAACAACAATAACATCATTAGCATGTTAGTGCTAAAGAAACATCATCAATAAATGTTATGTCATCATCTACATTATCAACATAGAGATGCTAGAACATCATCATCATCAACAACATAAAAATGTTGAGACACCATCATCATCATCAACACAAAGTGTTGTGACTTCAATCACATTAACATTATCAGCACAGGGTATTGGGACCACAACCATATCAACATCATCAACACAAGGTGTTGTGACTTCAACCATATCAACATTATCAACACAGGGCGATGAGACCACAATCATATCAAGAACATCAACACAAGGTGTTGGGACCATAACCACAACATCAACATACAAATGCTGAAGCAACATCATTATCAACTTCAGCATATAAATACTGAGCTTGCCACATCAATAGAAATATGAAAAATACTGAACTTTCTACATCAGTATAGGAATAAAGAAACCATCTCAACAATCAATTCAATAATCAACAATCATTAGTGTAGTAACACTGAAACTTCAACAATCATCAATCATCAGTGTAATAACACTACAACTAACTCAACAATCATTAGTATAGTAATACTGAAGCACACATATCAACAATCACTATAACAATACTAAAGCAAACTTCTCAACAATCATCAATATAGCAATATTGAAGCAAACATTTCAGCAAACATCTCAGCAACAATCATCAATACTGAAGCAAACATTTCAGCAAAAATCTCAGCAAGCATCAGTATAACAATACTGAAACAATCGTCTCAACCATCATCAAAACATCTCAGCAACCATCATCAACAATCATCGATAATCAATAGTATGGCAATATTGTAGAAATCATCAAAGATCTCAACAATCATCAACAACTAACAATATAGCAATACTGAGGATGCGTCTTTTCCCTTCAATGTCTCGGAGAAACATCACGGTGAGTTCTCTGGTAGATCCATCCAGACATTTTTTCTAGCTTACTAAATCTTTCGAGCCAAACAAGCCTAGTTAGACAGATGGATCTCCCTGGGGACCAAACAAGCCTTGTCTGGCTTACTAACCCTTTCAGGCCAAACAAGCATAGCTAGACATACTAATCCCCCTAGAATCGACAGGCCTTGTCTGGCTTACTAACCCTTTTGTGCCAAACAAGCCTAGCCAGACATACCCTCCTCTAGAATGATCTACTCACCACTGCATCCATCATCCATCTACTGTCCCTCCCTCTTCCGAGAGAGGTCCTTTCGGACTACACCAAGCTTGTCTCAGAAGTATTCATGAGCTAGAGGCTACGTCTGCTACTTGTTCCTCTGAGGGAACATGCTTGAGCTTTACAACTCCCTTTGTTGATGTATTTGTAACTTCGGAATATATTATGATGTATATTATCATTGTATGTTGTTCTACCCCCATTGGGGGTGTGTGTTACCCCTTTATGACATGTCTAAATTGTGTCTAGAACTTGAGGTACAACCTCCATTGTAATTCGGGGAAATAGTCCCCACTGTAACATCATGTAATATGTAATTGTGGTCTCTCTAGGAGAAGTGGGCCCCATGTGAGATGACATGTAGGCTCGAGTCTTATATTTGTTCAGTGACTTGAAAGGGTATAAATAGGGAGGCCCTCTCCCTCATTTATACACACCTCACACACTCTCTAAGGCACATGAGAGAGAGAGACAGTCAGAGGAGGAGAGAGAGATAGCTGCTGAACATTTCTTATTACTGCTTTTGATCATCTTACTATTATGAAGAAGTTTGCAGGGTTTTCTCCTTTATGGTTTCACCGATGAAAATATTTGTGTCTTTTGTAACTTTTATATCTTATGCATTTTTTTTTACTTGTTATTCTTTCAGATAAAGATCCTATATAATCTAATCATATCTTAAGAAAATCTAACATGGTATCAGAGCCTCTCTGAAAGAAGGCACTGTGCAGCTGCGGGAACTAGGGATTCCTAATTGAAGGTGTTCTCTCCACAGATCATCAAGCAAGGAGGGCTAGGATAACTTGCCTCACTAGGGTGCATCTATTGGTGGTAGCAGTTTCTGAATCAAATAATTTTCATTGTACAGCCGAAATACAACTACAATGGAAGCTAATGCAAATTAGGGTTTCATGCCTGAAATCCCTAGAAGACTGAATTCAGTCATTCTAGAACTTTCTTTATAACAAGATATTGGAGAAGGATTAGAAGCCGAAACTATTATAGGATGAAGATAAATTCTTGTTGTACCTTGTGTAAAAGTTTCAGCCTCAGAGTCACTATACTTCAGGAGATATGGTTCCTCCAAATCAGGGTTCCAGCCTCCTCCAGAATATAGTCATAAACAAGTGACCTAGGGAGATTTTCTATATCTTGGGATAGGAAGGTACAAATGAAATTTCGCAAGATGTTATAGGTAGGGAACAGACTGTAGTTTCTGTGTTACTCGTTTTAGACCCAGAAAATGAAACAATGACACATGGAAGTTTGTACAAGTTCAATATGCTGAACAATACCCAAAATAGTCACCTTGGGAAAATCCAAATAAGTTCCACTTAGAGAATCCATTTCTGATCTAACCTATGGGGTTGGAAATAAGAATTATCAGGCTATAACAGTGAGAAGTTTCAAACTTTAAGGATACAGAACTTTGAAGATACAACAGAATAAATATCAGACATTTTTGTAGAAGAAATTGGAAAACTAGGGCTTCCTATTCCTGGCACTTCCCTCCAGTGTTTTCATAAAAAAGAGTACATTGGACAACTCGCCTTGAAGAGACCCATATTTCTATCCAATCAGAAGTTTGAATTTCCAATTTTTGAAAATTAGGGTTTCTCTAACAAACCCTTGATCATCTAGCTCGAGAACCAGGACAGATACCTCAAATCGGTAAGATCTAAATTTTTGCCATTTACATTTGAGGTTCTCATTTCAAAATGACTAATCACACCAGCTTGATGACAAACTTGGTGAAGTTGACAACTTCCGAGTATGGAAGTATAGGACCTTCGTGATCCTTGAAGAAATTGACTTGGATCAGTATTTCAATAAGGAAGTTCTAAGAGCCAGAGAGAGATGAGGCTAAGGCTAGAGCAAAGAGAATCATTGCAGATTCTATTAAAGACCATCTCATCCCTATGTGTCATCCTTGAAGACACCAAAAGGAAGTGTTCGATGCTATGACAAAGCAATCGATGAAGAACAAGATATTTTTATAACCACCTTGAATGGCCTCCCAAGATCATGGGATTCATTCTTTCAAGGAATGTGTGCAAGAAGGAAGTGATTACCTTCAGCAAACTTTGGGAAGAGTGCACACAAGAAGAAGCTCGACTCATAATAAGAGAAGAGAAGATGGGATCAAGTGAAGATCAATCTCTCACGATTCAAAGAAGACCCCTCAAGCGACGAGGAATATGAAGGACTCAATTCTTGAAGAACCTCTTATCCATCTTAGCATTTGGATAAGAAATGATGATGTTATGAATGAAGAAGATGATGAAGCTGGAGGCTCAATAAGGAGTCTACCCATGAAACAAATAAATATAAGTATTCAATTTTCATTTCATGATATTGTTTGGTTATGCATTTGTTTATATTCAGTTGATGTGTTATGCATGTTTGAGTATTTGCATTTATACTATTGAATTGCACATGATGGGTAAGAATTCAATGATGTTGTACAACATTCCATTATTACTTATCTAGATTGAAACCTCTTTGTTGACATATCAGGAGTAGTACAAACTCTTAATAACATTAGGTTAGAATGCATCTAGAAGTTATTGCATGTATACATGATATGGATGAATGTTGTAGCATTCGCTAAAATAGTCACATGGCTATGTGACATATATTTGTCACTATTAATATGTTTTGGAAACTATGACATGTTTTTAATCATGCAAATGAACTTGACTTGTAGATCATTCCAAAGAACAAGTAACGACAATTCAAAAGAGGAACCTAAAGCTTTTCGAGTCAAAGACACCATAACAAAATAAAGAGCTTTCAGAAGAATATAAAGAGAATGGTAGATCCACCTCGAGAGATGAATA
This sequence comes from Pseudotsuga menziesii, assembly GCA_001517045.1. Taxonomy (NCBI): domain Eukaryota; kingdom Viridiplantae; phylum Streptophyta; class Pinopsida; order Pinales; family Pinaceae; genus Pseudotsuga; species Pseudotsuga menziesii. The sequence goes on from LPNX010252781.1 coordinate 639,378, forward strand.
CCACCTTGGGCACAGGAAAAAATTCAAGATTAAGAATAGTATGATGATACTTCCAAACAAAGAAAGAGGCCTCAAACAAACTCCAGTTATGTGACACTGTTGAGAGACATCATTGATGTAGAGCCTTCCAGCTATGAAGAAGTAGAAAAGAAGAAATGGAAGGAGACTATGATCAAAGAGTACAAGTTCAAGAAGAATGATGTCTAGGATGCAGTGTCGAGACTTGAAGGGAAGTTCGTAGTGTCTTTCATATGGATCTACAAGATCCAACATGGATTAGATGGAAACATCATGGGATACAAGACAATATTCATAGCACGAGGATTCTCACATAAAGAAGGAATATACTACAAAGAGACGTTTGCACTAGTGATGAGTCAAGTATACATAGAGCAACCAATTGGAGTTGAGAAACATGACAGGCAGAATCATGTGTGTAAATTAAAGAAGGCCTTATACTAGCTCATAAGGCACCCATGGGATAGAACATATAGTTACATAAGGAGCTTTAAGATCACCTAGAGTGATGAAGATATTAACCTTTGCTACAAGATTGAAGATGAAATCCTATAGAGGATGACAAGCTCACAGATGGGTGCGTGAAGAAATTTTCAACAAAGTTCAAGATATAGGATCTTGGTATCCAGTGACCCTAGATGGATACACAAAATATTAGTAGCAGAGGAAGCTGCTTGTCACTTCATTACATAATGTTTCAATACATAGAGTACGAAAGGTAGAGGGAAAATGATGCTCTGCTTCAGAGGGAGTGACTACAGAAGATCCCGAGGTTTGAAATGGTACGATAGGATGGAAAACTTTCTGATGCCTCTAGAATTTAGTGAGACTAAAGCAGATTCCAACCTTTACTTCAAGGTTGAAGGCAGAAGACAAATGATTCCCATGTTATATGTTGATGACTTAGTCCCGAAAGGAAAAGAGGAACTCATTAAATATACAAGAAGGAGACTTGTTGCCGAGTTCGAGATGAAGGACTTGGGTATGATGCACTAATTTCTAGGCATGGAGATGTGACAAAGTGTAGATGGAATCTCCCTTGGACAAGGGAAGTATGCAGTGGAGATCCTGAAGAGGTTCGGGATGATGGACTGCAAGGCCATGGCCACACCTATGGCATCGAACCTGAAGTTATTGAGTGATGCTTCATCAGAGACGATTGATGCCACGATGTATCATCAGATGATTTGTTCATTGATGTTCCTAGTGAATACAAGACTAGAAACATGCTTTGCTGTGAACGACTTGAGCCAGTTCCTGAAGTATCCAAGATGTGCTCACCTATATGCAAAGCATGTAGTGAGGTACTTGAAGGGTACAGTTGAGTATGTGCTCAAGTATGATACGAATCAAAGGACTAACCTGCATGGTTATGTTGATTCAGATTGGTAGCGCCATTGAGATGAAGAGCACCTTGGGTTGCTTCTTTAGTTTGAGATCTAGTATGGGCTACTGGTTTGGCAAGATGCAGTCATGCATGGTGCTGAGTACAACTGAGGGAAAATATGTTGCCACTTGCTTGGGTATTTGTGAGGTAGTATGTTTCTTTTGAAAGCTACTATTTGATTTGATTGATTTGACTTGCATTTTTTTATGATGTAGAGAGGATCAATGAAGCTCCAGTACATGGTCCAGATCGATATCTCTCAAAAGAGAGAGTGATGAGTTCTAGCATAGCCGGCGAGACAGGTTGTTTGAGCATAAAATCCTGGTGAAGCTCGTAGGTTTCTCAGATGTAATCAATCATGTAGGTTTTCCTCCGATGTAATCAGTATTGATGAAGCTTGCATATTATCCTTGGATGTAATAAGTCCTGATGTGATTCTATACTAGAAATAGATAGAGTGACGTTTGAATACTTCAGAGACAAGCTTGGTGTACTTCATATCGAGGTTCCTTCCAAGGGGAATTGATGAGTCTAGAAGACGCAGATACACATAATCCTTTTCGACATGGTGGTAGGTTGGGCCTCCTATGGTCGTTGATGTAATTTCTGAGCCTTTCCGACATGGTGACAGGATGGGCCTCCCATGGTAATTGATGTAAGTGCTGAGAGCCTTTCCGACATTATAGCAGGTTGGGCCTCCCATGGTCGTTGATGTAAGTGCCAAGCGTTTCTGACATGGTGGCAGGATGGGCATCCCATGGTCATTGATGTAAGTTTTGAGAGCATTTCTGACATGGTGGCAGGCTGGGCCTCCCATGGTCTTTGATGCAACTGCTGAGCCTTTCCGACATGGTGGCAGGCTGGGCCTCCCATGTTCATTGATGTAATTCTCATGTTATGTGTATCTGGGATGTGCTCTGTATGAAATTGAGATGATTTGAAGATGATGAGGTAATAATAGGGTGCACAAGTGTTGGAAGGCATGTAATCAGTCTTAGGATGCTCCTTCAGGTTTTGCAGTGGCATATAATCAATCTTGGGAGATCTTGCAGGTTTTGTAAGAGGCATATAATAAGTTTTGAGATGTACCTACTTGATGGCTTGCTCATAGATATGATGAATACCTGGCATAGGGCTAGGCCTAAATCTAGCATGAAAAAGGGTTGTCACTGTAGATGAAGACCTGGCAGAGGACTAGGCCTATATCCACCAAGAAAAAGGGTTGTCACTGTTGATGAATACCTAGCAGAGGACTAGGCCTACATCCAACATGAAAAAGGGATGGCATTGTAGATGAAGACTTGACAGAGGACTAGGCCTACATCCAACATGAAAAATGGCTGGCACTGTAGATGAAGATTTGGAAGTGGACTAGGTCTACATCCAACATGAAAAAGGGCTGGCACTGTAGATCAAGATCTGGCAGAGGATTAGGCCTACATCCAACATGAAAAAGGGCTGGAACTGTATATGAAGACCTAGAATAGGACTAGGCCTACATCCAACATGAAAAAGGGTTGGCACTGTAGATGAAGACCTGGCAGAGGATTAGGCTTACATCCAACATGAAAAAGGGCTAGCATTGTAGAAAATTATAATGACAGATAGTATGGGACGATGATCAAATTATAAGAAGATGATGGAAACAACTATGATGAAGACTCTATGACTCTGTGATGATGATGATGCGTTGAAGACCTGACCAGATGTGGTGATGACTATATAGAGAGAGAATACCTTCCTAGTTAAGAGGGAGTGTTGATGTATTTGTAACTTCGGAAGACATTCTGATATATATTATCATTGTATGTTGTTGTAACCCAATTGGGGATGTGTCTTACCCCTATACAGGATGTCTAAATTGTTTCTAGACCTTGAGGTACAACCTCCGTTGTAAGTCGGGCCAATAGTCCCCAATGTAACATCATGTAATATGTAATTATGGTCTCTCTAGGAGAAGTAGACCCCATGTGAGATTACGTGTAGGCTCGAGTCTTATATTTGGTCAGTGACTTGAAAGGGTATAAATAGGTAGGCGCTCTCCCTCATTTATACACACCTCACACACTCTCTAAGGCGCATGAGAGAGAGAGAGAGAGAGAACCAGAGGAGGAGAGAAAGATAGCTGCTGAACACTTCTTATTACTGCTTTTGATCATCTTACTATTCTGAAGAATTTTTTGTGGTTTTCTCCTTTATGGTTTCCCCGATGAAAATCTTTGTGTCTTGTGTATCTTTTATATCTTATGCATTTTGCTGTACTTGTTATTCTTTCAGATAAAGTTCCTAGATAATCTAATCAGATATTAAGAAAATCTAACACCCTTCTGCAACTTGTTCTTTAACATTCTCTTCTTGTACATTTGCAACCGCATCGTACATTTACAACTTGAATCATTCTTCTTTTGTGAATCTATAACTACATCATTTTTCTCTTGTACATCCGCAACTATATCGTATATCCGCAACTGTATCGTACATCTATAACTTCATCATTTCTTCTCTTGTAGGTGATTGCTTATAGTCCTTCCTACAAGTAAAATACAATTGTTATGATTAGAAACATTTCGTTACATATTCAAAATGACAACTTGCCATGCACACACACACACACACACACACACACACACACATAATCATGCAACTATTTATGCTAATGCAACAATCATCCTATTATATTTTTATCGTTTAATCAATATGATCTAGGATCTTATATAAGAGAATAACATGCACAACAATAATCACAAGAGACAAGAGACACAAATATTTTTCCTTGGGGAAACCATAAAGGAGAAAACCCTGCCACTTCCTAAGAGATAGAATGAGCACCAATAGCAAAAGTAAAACCCAAAAGTACAAAGATGGTCTCTGACAACAGTTCTCTCTCTCAATTGTGCGAGATAATCCTCTCTCACTCATGTTTTATTGATGAGAGTGTGTGTGTCAAATAGAGAGTCTCACTCTCTATTTATACTTAATTTCCACTTGACATTTACCCTATAGGGACGAATTCTCTAGGAGAGTCTAATAACCCTAATATAACTCAACTATGGGGTCTAATGCCCTGACTTACAATGGAGGGTTAACCTCAATGAATTTACATTACTTAATTATATTAATGAATCTCCTGATTGGAGGAACAAACATCTCCATTGGTGTACAATGAAATACAATATGAAATATACAAGTGAATACATTCCAAAGTTACAAATACATCAACACTCCCTCTTATCTAGGAAGGTATTCTCTTGACACAGTTCATCAACACAACTCTTCGTCACTGGATCATCATCATCACTGCTGTTGCTGTCTTAAGCAAATGGTGCTATCTCTCAAATCTACTCGCCATAGGAAGTTCTACAGAGCCAGCCCTTTTCCATGCTAGATGTAGGCCTAGCCTCCATGTAGGTCTTCATCATCTGTGCAAGCAAGCCATCATGTAGGTACATCCCAGGACTTATTATATACCTATTGCAAAACCCACAAGATCTCCCAGGACTGATTATATGACAATACAAAACCTTAAGGAGCATCCCGGGATTTATTACATGCCTTGAAACACCTGTGTACCCTACTATTACCTCATCATCTTCAGATCATCTCATCGTCACATGGAGCACAGTCTAGATACACATAACACAACACTTACATCAACGACCATGGGAGGACCTATCCTGCCACCATGTCGGAAAGGCTCAAAATTTACATCAACGACCACGGGAGGATCAACCTACCACCATGTCGAAAAATCTCCAACACTTACATCAACGACCATGAGAGGGACAACCTGCCACCATGTCAGAAAGGCTCCAGCACTTACATCAATGACCATGGGAGGACCCACAACAAGATTTGAGCCCAAAATCCGACGATAGAATCCAACGTAAAATATGTTCTTGTCAGATTGCAATGATGAAAAGTATTGTACCTTCTGACTTCTTTAAGCATCATCGATATTCTGACTTCCCTCATCCTAGGTTTTTCGATGACACTTTTCGACACTAGTGTGTCGGATTTGCGACACTAGCTCGTCGGATTTGTGACACTAGTGTGTCAGATTTGCGACGATACTTGAAGGTTGATTCGTCGGATTTGCGACGACCTTAGGGTATTTTTCAAATAATATAAAGACATATTTTAAACATTATAAAGCCATATTTCCAATGGTAAGTAGGTTCATATCGTCGGATATTCGACGACTGCCGAATTATAAATATAAACATTCTTAAACATTTTGACATGTTTTCTATAGAATCGACGGATGGTTTGTGGAAATTATTTATTCCTCAATAGACCATTTGAGGAATTGTTTTATTCTTCGACGACCAATTTGGGGAATTTTTTTTTCTTCGACAGACAGTTTGCGGGAATTTTTTTATTCTTCGACAAACCTCTATTTGAGAAAATTGCGATGCGTGGAACTTGATTTTTTAATATTTTTGATAGAAGTTTGTGACAAAATGTCAAATAGAAATATTCTTGATCGAAACAAAGAAAATTGACAATTGCTTTCTAGACTATGGGATGCAATGACATGAAGGGGTGATGGGAAATGTTATTATCCATGTAGTCAATGTAGGGGATTTAAAAGGAGAATAATATTGATCGCAACAGCCACAAAAAATTGTAGGGAACATGGACACGCTGAGGGGGGGAATGAATATCGTCCATTTGTAGGTTTACATTATAATTTTTTTTTATATTTTTTTGCTTTGATAAATGTATGCATTATTTTAATATTTCCTATATTAACTATTAAATATTGATGTATTCATGTATTTATAAAGGAAATACATCCTATGGTATATCGTCTAGATGAAGTGCTTTTAGAACAAGTACCAGAGGATCATGGAGCATCTATGTTTAATGGAGAATAAGTGATTGATCATATTGAAGAAGATTATGATCATACTAATAACGTAGTTGAAGATGATGGTACAAATACATTGATCCATGATTAATTTAATGTTAGAAAGGATGATGACGATGGAAATGATAATGAAAATATTGATGAATTTGATGATGTTCACGATATACCTCTTCTCGATAAGGCATACGAACCCTTGTACGAAGGCTCCAAAAAAAATCTTCTCTCTACTATATTGTTGATAATGAACTTGAAGGTTATTAATGGTATTTCAAACATATCAATCACACGGCTGCTAAGGTATGTAAAATAATCCATCACATATATACGATCATGATAAAATTTATCTTTATTCCTCTAATAATTTTATTGTTAATTCATAATTCAAATTAATACAGATGAAGTGTGTTTCATTGATATTATATTAACTCTATTTTTATTTTTATTTTTATTTGATGTAGCTTGATAGCTGAATTTTTGTTACCACCATCAAATATTTTACCTCGCACATATCAAGATTTATCTTCCATCATAAAAGAGATTGGAATGCATTATGAAGCAATTCATGCATGCCTCGATGACCATGTTATATATTATAATCAGCATGAATTTGCAACAGAATGTCCAGAATGTCATATAAGTAGATATCAGACAGATCAAGTAACAAAAAAGATGCCTCACAAGGTTCTTCATTATATTCCCATCATTACACGTTTGCAACGATTGTTCAGGTGCAAAAACATAATGCAATTTATGGATTACCATGCTAGGAACATAAGTCAAGATGATGTCATTCGAATGACTACAGATGGTTCTGCATTTAGAGATATGGAGGAAAAGTGGCCTCACTTTAAAGAAGAACCCCGTAATCTTAGGATTTCTTTGGCAGCGGATGGTGTTAATCCATTTGCACAGATGAAATCCATTTACACGGTGTGGCCTATTTTTCTTATCAACAATAGCATTCTTCCCTGGTTGTCAATAAAGAGGGAGCACATAATGTTGTCGATGATTATTCCAGTTATTTTGTGTCTACAACGGTTTTATTTCTAATGTAGTTGTGGCATCCCATTTGTCGTATTATGTTTCCTAATGTCATATATATATATATTTTATTTTACTCTTGTGCATGATTTATATATCTTAATGGTTCTTATAATTATATCTTTTATATGTACTTCAAATCAATCACGTAAGTACCAAGTCAAAGATATGAATGTATATGTCGAACCTCTTATAGAGGAGCTACTGAAGTTATGGAATGGAATCACTATGTATGACGTATCTAGACCATTATGACAAAGACAATTTCAATTCCATGCAATGGTTGTATGGACAATACACGATGCCCCAGGGTTAACCCAATTTTGTGGTTTGTATTTTTAAGTTCCACTTTAATTGAATTGAATTATATGAATTAGTTATATATTATATATATAATTATAATTGACATAGATATTCCATATCTATATATTGTAGGTCTTCATACAAAGGGTAAATTTGCACAGTGTCCAGTTTGCAGTCCAAAGATCCAATCTCATCGCTCAAAAAGATTAAGAAAGGAGATGTTTGATGAGTATAGGCATTTTCTCTCTAAGAATCATAGGTATAGAACAACTAAAAAAATTATTTTCAATGGGAAGTAAGAGACTGCATTAAAACCACGGAGAATGACACCTCACCTTTGGAAGATGCAATACAATAGAAATCGTCAAGCTGGTACGTATGGATCATTGTATATGAATTGTTATGTATTTTAATTTTTATTGTGAGTTGTTTACTGTAGTGGCCATAATTGATTTCTATAATTTATTTATAAACTAATATTCATGATGTCCTTCATGATTATGAAGGCATTAATGGGCTTCCACGAGGAATGCAAAGTTATCCTATACAATTCAACAGGTTACCCTACTATGAGCACCTACAAATTGCTTATCTATTTGATACAATGCATATTGGAAAGAATGTGATTGAAACATTGTGGTGACTACTAGATCTAAGGAGAGAGAAAAATAAAATTGTGAAAGTTTGCAAAGACATTCAAGAAGGAAACCATGCAATGAAATATGTCATTCAATTTCATAGCAACGGAGACCAAATTAATATAAACTCAATTCCATGGATGTTTACGGAGCAAAAAAGTAATGTTGTTAAAGAAGTAATGCGAAAAATTAAATTTCCCACTGTATTTTGTGCGAACTTAAAGAATATCATAACAAAAAAATGTGATTTTGCGGTGTTCAAAATGCATGATTGGCACGTCTCCATCAAGGTAATTATTATTGTTATGTCCATATATATTTTTTTTCATTTTATTACATAAATTTGTTTTCTTGTTTGTATACTCTAGTTTAAAAAATGACGTGGTTTGTATATTGATACAGTATGTTCTACCTCTCTCTATCAATGATAACTTCGATGACAATGTCAAACAAGTTATATATAATCTTTGGAAATACATGAGGTAACAACTATCGATTAGTTTCTTGCGCTTGGTGTTTCTTTAATTCTTTGTATAATTTATATTTTTTTTTGTGCACAAATTCATGTTATGTAATTTAATGTTTTTTTGTTGCTAATTATCGTTATTGGTTTGCGTCACTTGTAGATGGTTGACATATAAATAAATACATAAAGAAGATATAAAGTATTGGAGGAGAGAAATTCCTCGTCTCATGTGTGAAATGCAAAAGCATCTACCTTCGTCATTTTTCAATGCACAGGAACACTACCTCATACACCAAGTTGAGGAGATTGAATTGTGTGGACCTGTGCACTCAAGGTCCATGTGGATGGTTGAGAGGCACTTGGAATTTATCAAGGTTTTGGTGAGACAATGAGCATGTGCCGAGGGTTCTATGATGGAAGGATATATGGTATACTAAAACATGTTGTATGTTAGTGAATATCTTCCTAAGTTAGCATCAAAATTGAATTTACATTGCATTTGTGATCCAGACTCCAATAAATATTTTGAAGGGGAGTACCTGAAGGGGAAGGGTAGATTGAGGAAGGTGAAAGGCAATTATTAGCTGGTGGATGTTAATTATATCGGACATATTCTAATTGCATATTCAATTTATTGCATCAATTAAGAGCATATACTTTGTTCAGAAAATTTACATATGTCTTGAATTTTAATGTTTATTTTCATCATGTAGTTGGTCGAGAGTGGGATGCAATTCATTTATACATCGCAAACAATCTTGACTGGATGAAGGTATGGATTGAATGATGCGAACAATCGGGTCAAGGAATATCATGGGAAGGTGTGGCTTCATTGGTAAAAGCAACACATCGCAATGGAGATACAAATATTACAGAAATGGAAATCGATTTAGCATATGGTTTAAAAGATAAGCATGCAAGCATATTAATCAATCACTCTAGATCTATTAATTTTCAAATTACATTTTGATGTACATGTTGTTCTTTTCCATGTATGGCTGCATAAATATTGTATTGTTCTGTAATCATTCAGTATATTTCTTGTTGTAGGTAAAACACCATAAGGCTATGGTATGTAATTGTTGTAGATATCGCATCAAAAAATTGGATGAAATAAAGAAAACATCAGATTGCAGGATATATGCAGTCTTTGAGGTGATCAATGTTTCATCTAAAAGTGACAGACATCCATAACTCTCTGAAAATTGATACTATGGGTATTTGGAAGATATTCTATAGTGTGAATTTAAATCCTTCAAGGTAGTTCTGTTTTTTGTCAAATGGTACATGTTACGATTGAATCAAGGTGATCTCAATAGAACTATTATTGAACATGATAATGGATTTACCATGGTAAATACAAGGTTATTTGAGCTAAGAACAGAGCCTATGTTCTTCCAAGCCAATGTGAACATGTATTTTACTCAGAGGTTCTAGGTAAAGCAGGTTAGTCATTTGTTGTGAGACATCATCTAGGGGGAAGGATGATAAAGTATAACCTAGACGAAGGTAATGAATATGGCAATGTGGAAGACGAAGATGATGATGAAGAGCATGATCAACATGAGGTAGATGATCATGATGATCCAATAGAAGATGTCCAAGTATTAGTTGAATCAGATGATGTAGCAGAAAATGCCCATGAAGATTATATCGACAATGACATGATGAGCGTAACTCACTTAGATGACGATGATGATATGGCCAATCCTTATAATGTTGACTCTGGATCTGATGATACAGATGATGACTTCAATGAAGAATATGATGAAATCTATTGAAAGGTAAATATTTAATTAGGCCTATGATTTTATCTTATTTTTTTTAAAAGAGTTACTAACATTAATGAGATCATATAGTTATAGATAGAAGAACAAATGAGGCTAAAATAATCTTCATCATCTTCATCTTCATCATCATCATCTTCATCGTCATCATCATCACCATCATCATTATCATCATTAACATAACCATCTTCATCATCATCATCATCAGCATCATCATTGTCATCTTCATCATCATCATCTTCATCATCATCATCATCACCATCATCATCAATGTTATCATCTTCATTGTCGTCATCATCATCATCATCATCGTCATCATCATCATCATCATCACCATCATCATCATCATCATCATCATCATCATCATCATCATTAGTTAATAGTTATCATCATCATCATCATCATCATATTCATTGTCATCACCATCACCATCACCATCATCATCATCATCATCAACATCACCATTTTCATCATCATCATCATCATCGTCATCATCATCATCATCTTCATCTTCATCATCATCATATTCATCATCATCATCATCACCACCACCATCATCATCATCAATGTCACCGTCATCATTTTTGTCATCATGATCATGATCATGATCATCATCATTGTCATCATCATCATCAACAACAACAACAACAACAACATCACCATCATCATCATCATCATCATCATCATCTTCATCTTCATCATAAGCATGATCATCTTCATCATGATCATGATCATCATCGTCATCTTCATGATCATCATCTTCATCTTCATCGTCATCATCATCACCATCACCATCATCTTCACCGTCATCATCATCATCATCATCATCATCATCATCTTAATCATCGTCATCATCATCATGATCTTCATCATCATCGTCAACTTCATCGTCATCATCTTCATCATCATCATCATCACCACCATCATCATCATCAACAACATCACCATCTTCATCATCGTCATCATCATCAACAACATCACCATCTTCATCATCGTCATCATCATCGTCATCGTTTCATCATCATCATAATCACCATCATCATCATCATCATTATCATCGTCATCATCAACATTGAATTCTTCATCATCATCATCTTCATCATGATCATGATCATCTTCATCATGATCATCATCGTCATCTTCATCATCATCATCTTCATCGTCATCATCATCACCATCATAATCATCATCATCATCACCATCATCATCAAGATCATCAAGATCATCATCATCATCATCATCATCATCATCATCATCTTCATCATTGTCATCATCATCATGATGTTCATCATCATCGTCATCATCATCATCATCATCTTC
>LPNX010252781.1:655125-703506 GCA_001517045.1 Pseudotsuga menziesii
TGTCATTTTTATATGTATTTTTGTGGTACCGAGACAAATGTTGTGATAAACCACAAATGTTAATAACCATTGTTTCTCCATATCATGTGCCCAATGACACATCTTTGTAGCAATGCATAAATTGACCTCAACACAGTTTGCGATCCCTACATGCCATTATTTGTATTTGCATGACATCGAGTGTTGTTTATAGTTGTTGTGAGTCCATGATATTCATGCAAGGAATGAATTCTTGTAGAGGAGGACTTGTCAAACTGACCTTTTGAATTTCATTTTGATGAAAAAAGAGTGGACATTCGTAGAGAGGTTCACATAGGAAGTAGGAACAAAGTTTTGAGCTTGTTTCGGGCCTAGTAGTAGACTAGTAGGTATTATTGGGCATCTTGCATAGCTAAGCAGTGAGTGCATGACATGAGTGAGTGAGTGATTATAATTTATCATATTTCCAATATTTTGAATGATGAGTTGAACTTTATAGAATAGGAATTTCAACATCTTTAGAAATTGATATGGACTATACGATGGAGCATAAAAATCAAGGTTGAGCCTACACGATGGAGCATAAAAATGTTTAAAGGTTTGGTTTTTAAGGTGATGTGATTGGATATTAAAAACCCTTGGAGTGAAAATAATGGTATTGAAAGTAAGGATGGGACTTCACATGCAAACTCCACTTGGAAAACAACGGACTGGGTACGAAAACCGTGGCTTTCTTAAAGGTTGTAATCATTGTTTTGACTTTGTTTTGGTTAAGGAAAAGAGGTGCCCTCATTCTTGCACTGTATTCTTTTAATGCTTGAGATCTTCTGTTCTACTATCAGTATCCCTAGTGGAGGAGTTTGTAGACTCGACCTTCATTACATTCCTCTACGCAGTCTCTACTTGTAAACATACGCCTACAAAGTTGCCTGACTTGTTATCATTTGCAAACCATCAAAGAGGTATTGTAAACTGCTGCATTTTCTACCAATTAATGTTTTTCCATAGTTTTTTCGAAAAGAGAAACAAGGATTTAACCCTTTGCGTTCTATGAATTCTTTTTACAAGTGACTCCCAGGTTGGCTCCTTGCGTTGAGTTTTTGGAACGAAAGGATGGCTATGAAGGGCCTACCACCGGTAAGATTCATGGTCTCCTCCTTAAGGATATATGGATGCATGACCAAATATGAACTACGCTGATAAAAGGGTTTTCTTGTAGCGAATGCTAGATTAATGGTTAAAGTTTTGTTTACTGTAACATGATTGTCTAAGCACCCTCTCCATTGAAAACTAAGAATTTTGGGGGATAAAAGTTACTACCGTAATTTCCTTACTGTTTTTTATTATAGAACGGTTCTACAAGAACCTTTTATTTATCTATCATTTATAGTTAAGTTTGGAAACTAAAGCCGTGAGGCTCTTACTATTGATTCAAAATCCTGGGCCAAAGTGCTGAATTCGCAATTCTTTTTATTGTGGGTTGCAAAGGATACATTGTGAGAGTATTGATTTTGTATTTGTCTTTCAGTTAATTGTGTAAATTCTAAAACTATGAATAGAAGCGCTATTTGGGAAAACTCACGACTATGCTAATCAAAAGTAATGTTTCTTATCAAATCGATTTATAAGTAACATTAAAAGGTTTTTTATTGTATTGCTCTGCTATTTTTGAAATGTCGTCTCCTTATTCATTACTAACAATGTAGATAGGGGATAAGATGATCATTCTTATCCTCCCTTAGTAGTAAGAGTCCCCCATATAAGTGACTTAGTTTTTTCCATATGCCCTCCCCGGGGTTCAATTTATTGGGTTTTACAATATCTCTATTCATGTTAGTCAAGTTGGTTAGGGAAAAGAAAGTAAATGAAATGTGTCTTCCTCAAACTTTGACCAGATTGCCGCAAGGGAGGGCGTATGGGTTTGAATTCTCTTCCATGCTGCATATATTTATTATATGCTCCTTGACGTTGTTACTTTGGTAGTTTAACCCAACGACAGAGTTGGGGGTTCACTTTCCCCAAACCACTAGATGAAATGATAATCTTATTTTAATGACAGAGAAAGTTTTGGCTTCAGTCTCCATAGCTGATTTCAATAATAGTTATAAAAATTCATTAATTAATACATATATATATATATATATATATATACATATTGTTTTAGTTTATAAAATATAAAAGAGATCCCATGGAGAATATTAGCCTTCCAAAATAGGTTTAGATCTAAAGACGTAAGGCCTTGTTTAGCTAAGTGCCTCAGACGTGTTTTAAATAACCTCTGTTTAAAGGAGTTGGAATGGAAAATATTTTTAAGGTTAACTTCCTACACGACCAACTTATGGTTTTAGAAACAATGACAGGAACATCATAAGTTTTACATCCTCAAGAGTATGATGTGACTTCTTTTAAAGGAGAAATAAGACCACAAATCCTTGCTGGAAAAAAAACAAAGACTAGAACAAAAATGTTAGTACATATGATCACTACCAAACCATGCAAATTCCATTGGTTTCAACCCAATTAAGAAATGCATTTGATCCATCCTCCATCATATGACCAATGACTCCATTGATGCAATATTTACAATTAATGGTTACTGCCTCCTTCTCTATTGTGAATTGTCAAAAAAACCACAGCCATAGACCAATTGTTGATTTCCTTGATGACCATAAATCTAATTTTATTCAAGGGGGAGTATATTGAATAAGGGAAACTTATATTGTTTTTTTGTCATATATATGACATAAACTACTTATTTACAAAATTTTTTTTTTAGAATTTGTTTAGTAACTACATAATCCCTGGGATTCCATACATCAACATATTTGCAATAACTAGATTTCCAAATGCAAGTCCCAACGTGTCCTTCCTATAGATATGTTTGTTTTTTAGGAAGGAAGGAGGGAAAGTACTAGGTTTGCTGGTAAGGTAAAACAATCTAATAGGATGGACCACACAATATTAGGAGTATGTGGTAGAGTAGGCATATCTAATCATACAAATATTAAGGGATCCCCATCGATATAAGTTTCATTAAGGAGGGTAATACTTTGTAGTCCAACTAATGTAGCTATGAGGGGTGACGTATACATTTATTTGGACCATCTTTTTAAAAAGATAAGTGTTCCATATTTATATTGTCCATTTATGTTTGTAATCATAAAACTAAGCTCGTGGTTTTCTCATATTTTAATTTAAATGGAATTCATGCCCGTGTTGAGCATATATGAGCTTTGGTTTGTCATCATGGGATTTGGGGAAAGCTACCTTGATCCCCTCCCTTCTCTGTTCGGAATCAAAATAGTTATTTCAATATTGATATTCATATGTAAACCCAGATGCAGTCTTAAGTGCAGTTGGCATGCCTAATCAGGGTTTTTGGCTCAAGTGAAAAATATAGTTTTTCTAAGCCTATGAATGAGGAGTTCAACAATCAACACCATTGACATTGGATTACACTGAGAGATTTGTGATTTTGATTCAATTCCATTCCCATATTATCATACATGATAGAATCCAATGAAAAATCTACAATACTTCCAATCCTGCATTCATAAAAAGTGTTATCTACCGAATTCCTACTCTCCATGTGATGTTTGATGAGGTTGGAACCACTATAAAAAACTTAGGTCCTTCTTAGATGGAATCAAACCCTAGCACTTCAATTATCCTCTAGGTTTTGTCTTTCAAAAACCCCAACCCTTCAAGTATCTTCTAGGTTTTGTATTTCACAAACCCTAGCACCTTCCTTCCTTGCATAAAGACAAGTATAAAGACTCCAGGCAAGGTTTTCTTCAAGTTACAATTCATCCAATAAATTCCGGATGAAATGGCCTTTTTCTCACATGTGGAATCATTTAAGAAGAGGAGCACTCCACATTTGCGGCTCTTTGTGCATGCATCTCTAGGTCACACCACTCCAAGAAGCCTTGCAAGTCATCTAAGAAAGAGTTCTCATGTTAGGAGAGGACAAGTGGCATGTTGGTCAATATGTCAATCACATTTGAACTCTTCAAGGCTAACATCCTAAGGTTTTGGCCTCATCATCATCATAATCATCGCCATCTTCATCTTCATCTTCATTGTCATCGTCATCATGGCTAGCATCATGATGATGATGAGTAGTATGAGGATGAGGAGTATGAGGAGTATGAGTATGATGATGATGGAGTATGAGTATGATTTTCTCTTTTTCACAATAATCTACATTTACAGTTAACACATATTAGTGTCGAAAAAATTGTTTTCAACTAGGGATTGATTTATCAAAAAGTCATTCCTCTTTTCCTAGATAAAAATATACATTTTCAATTAAAAAATGATATGATGTGGCATGAAACTATATAGGTTATGGTAACTTGTCCCGTAATAAGGCCCAATTTAATTGAAAAAAAAAGATTAAGTTGGCATAGCCATAAAAATGATAAGAGGCCCATTTCCATGTAGACTTAGAAAACAATTAAAGACAACAACTGTTTGTTTTTAAGAGGCCCAAAATATGCATTTAATTTCAAGAAATTAAAGGTTTCTTACTTTCTATTGTGTTGTTGCTCATATTCTAGATTTTTTCTCCTATGCTAAGCTTGACAAGCTTCAAACTCATCTCTACTAAAAAATGGATGAGTAGAGTTGTAATTACCCATACCATAATCCATATATTCTCTGAAATTTACAAACTTGCTAAGTTAGAAAAAATATATTCAATCTTATTTAAAGTCAGAAGATTAAAAATCGAAATGACTCCGCAAACTTAAGAGTAAGACTGGCTCATAATAGGTAAATTCTTAGCAAACAAACTCACTACAAAACTAGGTTTCAAAAACAATTCAGGAACATTTTTTTTATTCTAGGTTTGTGTATGTATGTATAGTTTTTTATTTTACACATCAAACTTGAATAAGTCTTGCAAAAATCACCAAGTATGTCCATGTCTGCCAAGCCTGGCTAATACCAGTAAAACTAGCAAATTAAGATGTGTTTGACCATGTCTTCAAACTTAACAAGTTATGGCCATTTTGACCAAGTGTAATATTCATGCTTGACTTAGCAAGTCAAAATCAGGTAGTCAAAAGACTCAGCCAAGTCTTGTAAGTACGATCGTATATCTAAAAAACTCATTTAAGATATAGTAAAATAAATCAATACAAAATAACACCTCACCTTTGAATAGGAGGGACAAAACCTAGTATACATCCATGCGCTCCATACATATCCATTGGCATAATATATCCACTAAATGGCATGTCAAAGGGATTAGGTCCATAAACCATGTATGGGACACCACCATTACATGCCATGTAAGCCTCTAGTCACAGCTGTGCACCAAGCCAAGAATTATATGAAGTAGGCACAACATATGGGATCATACAACCTTCAACACCAAAGTCCTATGCTCTCCACTGCATCTCATTGGCTGTAACAATGATAAAGCACCCAACATGCATCATTTATAAATGCATCCATTGGATTCTAATTAGGAAAGAGAATATAGTCGATGTTGTTGGAGAGTGTCGAAGACTTGTCGAAGCCGTTTTACATGTTCTTCCCATGATTGACTGAAAATTGAAATATCGTCGAGATAGACAATGACACACTTGCCAATGACAGGTAAAGGTCATCCATATATCTCATGAAGGTTGCAGGTGCATTGGTTAATCTGAAATGTGTGACTAACCATTCAAACAATCCTTGGTCTTGAAAGCCATTTTCCATACATTAGTGGACTCGATCAGAATTTGATGATATCCTGACTTAAGGTCGAGTTTCATAAAGAACTTAGCACCTTTCAAACTGCCGATGAGTTCATCTATCCACCGAAGAGGGTATCTGTTCTTTACCGAAATCTTGTTGAGATCCCGATAGTCAATGCACATGCGCCGAGTCCCGTATTTCTTTGGAACTAGGACGACTGGACTTCCACAAGGAGAGGAGATGGGGCGGATATGACCTTTGTTGATCAAATCCTGGATTTTCCTGCGAATTTCTTTGTTCTCGAGAATGGATATTCTGTAACCAAATGCGTTAGGTAAGGAAGAACCATGAATAGTTCAATGGATTGTTTTAACTGAAAATGCAAAGGTACTCCATTTGGCTCTTGAAATATGTTCTGATATTCTTCAAGAATGATTTCGATATGTTGTTGTTGTTGAGAGCTACGCTAGTCGGTGAGTCGACTTGTTGCTGCAGTATTTCTAGAATGCTAAGGATTTATCATAATTAATGAAAAATTATGTGCATGGTTGATAAGAATCTTTGTTTGTTTGGAAGTTATCATAGCAACCGTTGATGTGGGTTGTCGCTCTAGTATGTCGAACCATTGATTCTAAATTTTAACAATCACCTTCTAAGGGTGTGACTAATATGTACTGTGTCAATCCCACAAGTAAGGTTTCCAAACAAGGTGTTGGATATGAAAAGAGGTGCCATGTCATAGAGTACTTCATCTTCAAAAGGTTTAATGAAGTAGGTGAGTTTGCATTGGCGTGTGATCCTTATCTCCTATCCATCCTTCATCCAACTGATATTGTAAGGCTGAGGATGTGGAGTGGTGACAAGACAAAGTTTCTTCACAAGATATTCAGAAACAAAGTTCTTCTGGCTACCATTATCCACAATCAGATTCAATGTATTTTTCTGAACCCATATCTGTGTATGTAATAGGTGATCTCGTTCCTCCTCATCGATTAGAGTTGAGGATTTCGGAGTGGTGGAAGTCGAAGCCAAGAGGGTTGATGCATCTGGATCATATTCTACTAGGGTTTTGTCAGACAAGTCGGAGGTCGACTATTTTTCCAAAAATGTCTTCTGTGCTTTGCATTCTGACGTATCATGCCAGGATGAATTGTGATAATCACGCCATTTCCCGATAGGATATTGTTTGTTGTGATCCTTCATTTCTTTTTAAAATTTATTCTTATGATAATCAGGATTTGGTGAAGTCGGCCGAGAATGGTGCTTTAACTTGTCGGAGTTGACTGATGACTTCTTGTTGGATGTTCGACCTATTGGCTTGTTCACGAAACGTGCTTTTCCTTTTTGTTTAGATTCAATATTGATGGCGTAATGAAATGCATCTGCAAGGGTGCTAACAGTCAGAAAATCCATTTCTTGCTTAATGGAGGGGATACTATGCTGATGTACTTCAGCACAAGCAATTTTTCTTCTTCTTGGATGCCAAGTCTAGCCATGAGTCAATAAAACTCATTGGTGTAGCTCTAAACAGACTGATCTTTCCATTTCCTTAGCTGATTCCACTTCTTTTACTGTTGTTAAAGATACTTGGGTGGGTAGAACTCCTTTCGGACATATTCCAAAATTTTTACCCATGTGTCTAAGTGGTCACCTTCTTTTTCCATTTTTGTTGATAAATTTTCCCACCAGCAATGTACAAAGGTTGACATCTTTAAGGATGCAATGGTGACCTTTTCTACTTCAGATATTTATTTCATAGAGAAGTAATATTATAGTTATTGTACCTAATTGTCGAAGGATTTCGTGTCAATCTTGCCTTTAAGATTCAGTATGTCCAGATTCATTTGCACTTTGAAGGGACTGGTTTTATCGGAGTCAGGTTGCGTCGAGAATTCCCCGGAGTTTGAAGCAAATTGCATGAGAATATCGCTGAACTGGGAGAACATTTCGTTCCACTAGCGAGCCAATTCTTTTTATATGAGTTTCTTTGTCTTGTTAGTTGCATGTCTATTGTCTATTTCTTCGACCATAATTTCTGAAGTCGAAGGAAGTGTCTTCTTGTGTTGTTGAGTTTGTGAGTGTGTTTGAACAAGCATAAGTTTAATAAATTTGATGGAAGTGTTGGTGTAACTTAAGCTCTAAACAAGATCAATCTCTGATACCAATGATGCAGTTCGTGCCCAGGTGCACGCTGGGGACAAATGTCGACTGAATGAGTCGAGCACTGTTATGGAAGAATCATAGAAAAATAACTAGTAAAGTAGGGTGTTATAACTAGATCTTGTTCTTAGTTTATATGTTCTTTTTGTCCTAATTTTCAAATATTGTTCTATAATGATTTTATATTTTATGTTGATTTTAAGAATTTTTGACAATCAATAATTTTTGTTGGATTTAATGCTTTTAATGGTTGAATTATTTCATTATTTTAGTTTTAAAGTTTGTCTTTTGGGCTTATTAGTTAATATGTATATCTTTAAGCTTTCAAAAACTTATAATAAAATTTTATTCCAAGTTGTGCTTTATAATCTAACCCTCATTTTTGAGACCTTTGTCAAATATTTTCATGAGGAGATTCCTGTAGCAGCTCTGTTTTTCCTGTTTTTGTCATTATCATTGGGAGCATATTACAAGGTTATGGAAACAAATTCTAGAAAACAAAAAGAGGTGTTTTTAAAAAATATACTCATTCCCAAAAACCTCTCTCAATTTTGCAATATATTTTATCATTAGAGAGATTCAAATTCATCTTTGTGGCCTATTTTCACGGTTTGAAGTATTTAATAATTTCCCGTTTTAGTCACAAATTTCCAGCACGTATTCCGATCAATTGAAGGGGTATTTTTAAAAACCAAGAGAGGTTTTTTTTCATAACAGACTCATTTAAAACCACCTCTCTCAAGTTTTGCACAAGTATTCCGGATCGAGATATATGAAGGCATCTTTGAGACCCAAATTTTTAGAAATTCGCCAAATTTCCCCAAATCCGATTTGCTATTTTTGGGTTAATTGTCTTTAAATATTTTGAGTTATCATGTAAATAATTGATGTAACTGTTTCAAATTTCGACCTAGAAGGTAGTTATGGAACTACTTTACCTTTGTAATGCTAAAAGGAAGACAAACATACAGGTTTGGAATGGATTTTTCACTCAAGGAGAGGCTTTTGGAGCATTGATTTCTCAAGCTAGCACTTATAACTCTTATGTAAGTGGATGACTGTTATTGATTATATATAAACTGATAAGCCCTTTTTACCTGTCATGCTGTTTCATTTCTAATCTGGTTGATTGCTTAGTCTACAATTTCATTTCTTGTTTAAAGGTCTTATTCATGTAAATGCTTGTAACCTGTGGGTGGAATTAGTATTTCATGTGTAATGTTTATGGCTTATTGGGATGTGTTTGATCCCCAGTTTATCTAACTTGTGCATGATTCCATTCTGTATTAGCTTGTGAATTTTTATTACCTCCTTGCTGATGAAGTTTTAAACCAAAACCCTAAAAAACCAATTTTATTCTATTTCTTTTTGAGATTGTGTTAGCTTGTTCTTGTGGTAGTCTAGGACCAATTTCTAGCACTAACATCTTTGGCACCATTTTTAGGGATGGAAATCAAGATTATTTTCCCTGGGAAGAACTACAATGACATAGATCTGACTCTTGATGGTAGACAAGAGAAGGACATAGAGATAGATTGCAATCATCTGCCTGGTGACTCCACGATTAAAGATTCCACTGCAAGGAGAATTTTGTTGACAAAAAAATGAAGAAATCAAATGGAAAGACTGGGTATCAGCTTGTTACTTTCCTCCATGATGTTTTGTTCTTATTCATCAATTATTTTCTGTCTTTCCCATTGCATGTCAAATGAATTATTTTTTGTTTTATCTATTTCGATGATCATAACCCTTCAGGTACATATCCCTCTTTGGAAGAAGAAAGTATGCATTCTTTTTGTTTTATTGATGTTGATCCTATTCCTTCATTTGAAATACATGTGCAACATGATATACATATACCCATATCTCTTGATCCTGATTATTTTGGTCATCTTGTAGAGAATAAAGCTGATCCATTACCTTCTACCATCACTGCCGAAACTTGCGAACAATTTGTTGAGCCTCATTTTCAACTCACATATTTTTAGTTTAGACTCAGACACAAGATGTTCAAACCTCTTAGGATTCCATCTCTCTTACATACTTACCCTTCCTACTTTGTTGAATATTTTCCCCATTTTATGGAAAAGACCATATTATAACAGAGAAGCATTTAGGATCTTTTCATAATTTCATTGATAATTTTGAAATAATGCATGAGGATGTTGTCATGAGGTTATTTTCAAAATCCTTTGCTGTAGATGCTGGGTTTTGGTTCCGAAATTTAAAAGCTGATTCAATTGGATCGTGGGAAGAGTTACATTATGTCTTTTTGAAGTATTGGGGTAAGAATAAATCTTATGATCAATTTCTTTCCAAATTTTATAGTTTGAAAAAGGAGAATGATGAGATAATTACTAAATTTAATTGGAGGTTTCAAATTTTTTATATCAGTATGCCTACAGAGATAAGACATTCGGAAAAACTTGCTATGGTATATTATGTTATGGATCAACATTTAGATCTTGTCTTTTTCCTGTTAGAAAGGAAATCATCATCTTTAAGACAATTGTTTGAGGATGCAAAAGGAGTGGAGGAGAACATTCGAGCTTGCAAAATGCTTCGAGATCAGGCTCATGTTGAAGATTTACAAGCTTATGAACAGGAAGAAGAACATAGGTATCAGTCAGATTTAAGACAATTTTCTTCATCATTTTCAGATTTTCATATGAACAAGGATATAAATGACGCATGTGTTGATTCTTCATATCAGTTTGCTGATGTTTTAGATGATAATATACTTTCAATGGATTATAGTAAAAATTTCCTAGCTCCTACTATGATATTATCATGTTATGAAGAAGAAGTTTCTTCTCTTCAACCTCTTACTATTGATATAAGAAATAAAATGCCATTCTTGACTTATGGTCACTTTCAGAATTTTATTTGTTCAAGTTTTGGTCAAGGGTTTTATTTAAAGGCCAAGAAGTAGTTTGAAGAGCCCTTGGTTTCCATTATTTAGCCAAAGTTTAAAAAGAACAACAATGGAGAGGAAGAGAATGCTTCACTTTATGATGAATATAATGAAGACATTGAAGTTTTAAATCGGAAATTTCATGATCAACAAAAACTGATTGTAGGTGAATTATATTCCAAACTTTTTACTGAACAAGAAAAAGTTCTGAATTTCTTTGACTCTCAAATAGATAGCAGCTAGACTGTAGATAATTTGAATGTAATATTAGATGTGTCTAATATCCATGGCCATGATAACTTTGCTGCTCAAAACCATTATGAAAAAATGTCAATTTTTTTATGGATATAAAGAAATACTACAACCATTCTTTCAGCCCTCATTAGTTAAGCAACACTCTTCAGAAATCAGTCAGCTTGGGTTAGTGGAAGATATAAAACAGGATGAGCTCAACAGAGTCAAAGATTTTATATATTTTTCTCTTATTGCATTATCTCATGGAGTATTGAGAATTGAGGACACCCATTTGTAGTCCATTCTTTTTGAACAACATGAAGGAATAATTTTGCATGAGTTTCATGATCCTGTGGCTTCTTGGATGGAGTTTTATTTTTCAAAGGTTTCCAGTCATAAGTATCAGCTACCTACAGACTCTTTATTGCATTTATCACATCTTTTATGGGTCTTATCAAACAGTAGCATGCATGGAATTATGATTCTCAGTCAAATGGTTTTTTGGCTTCACTGGAATTATGATTACACTTGATTGGGTTGTTTCCTCCGATTAGAAGTAGGAGTAAACAACATAATAAGCTCGCTATACGAACATGTATATTCTTTCTAGAATGCTGGTTTGTGGCAGTATTTTGTCAATTCATAGGTATGTGTTCAGAGTTTGAGAAAGTTGCAGAGATTTGGTAAATGACTCCATCACCCAATGAATAAGGCACAAGGTCTACAAGTTCTTGAATCCTCACAAGGATGACTTCATCCCACAGTAAGAGCCAGATGTTATAACTAGATCTTGTTTTTAGTTTATCTGTTCTTTACATTTTATGTTGATTTTAAGAATGTTTGACAATCAGTAATTTTTGTTGGATTTAATGCTTTTAATGGTTGAATTATTTCATTATTTTAGTTTTAAGGTTTGACTTTTGGGATTACTAGTTAATATGTATATCTTTAAGCTTTCAAAAAATTATAATAAAAGTTTATTCCAATTTTTTCTTTATAATCTAATCCTCATTTTTGAGTCCTTTGTCAAATATTTTCATGAGGAGATTCCTGTAGCAGCTTTGTTTTTCCTGTTTTTGTCATGATCATTGGGAGCAGATTACAAGGTTATGGAAACAAATTATAGAAAACCAAAAGAGGTTTTTTTCTAAAAAATACTCATTCATAAAACCCTCTCTCAGTTTTGCAACAACAGTTATCGTTAGAGAGATTCGAATTCATTTTGTGGCATATTTTCAGGGTTTGAATTATTTAATAATTTCTTGTTTTAGTCACAAATTTCCAGCATGTATTCTGATCAATTGAAGGGATATTTTTAAAAACCAAGAGATATTTTTGTTCATAAAAGACTCATTTAAAAAGACCTCTCTCAGTTTTTTCACAAGTGTTCCATATCGAGAGATATGAAAGCGTCTTTGAGACCCAAATTTTCAGAAATTCGCCAAATTTCCCCAAATCCGATTTGCTACTTTTGGGTTAATTGTCTTTACAGATTTTGAGTTATCATGTAACTGTTTCAAATTTCAACCTAGAAGGTAGTTATGGAACTAATTTACCTTTGTAATGATAAAAGGAAGACAAACATACAGTTTTGGGTTGGATTTTTCACTCAAGGAGAGGCTTTTGGAGCTTTGATTTCTCAAGCTAGCACTTATAACTCTTATGTAAGTGGATGAATATTATTGATTATATATAAACTAATAAGCCATTTTTACCTGTCATGCTGTTCCATTTCTGATCTGGTTGATTGCTTAGTCTACAATTTCATTTCTTGTTTAAAGGTATTATTCATCTAAATGCTTGTAGCATGTGGGTGGAATTAGTATTTCATGTGTAATGTTTATGGCTTATTGGGATGTGTTTGATCCCCAGTTTATCTAACTTGTGCATGATTCAATTCTGTATTAGCTTGTGAATGTTTATTAACTCCTTGCTGATGAAGTTTTAAACCAAAACCCTAAAACCCAATTTTATTCTATTTCTTTTTGAGATTGTGTTAGATTCTTCTTGTGGTAGTCTAGGAACAATTTCTAGCACTAACACAGGGAATACAGTATATCGACAAAAATTATGCGCATAGACAATATGCAATAATTCAAACCAATTTCTAGATTACTTCTTCTCTATGAAGGTTGGTCTCCTCCCTTTGTTACAATAATGCACATGTTTATATATAATGGTCAGACGCTTGGGTGACTACCTGTCACATTCAGTTACAAAAGAAGTTATAGCAGTTCAAAATTTCAACCATTGCAGAGGACTAGAAGACAGAGACATTCTATCGATGTTCGGCAGTCATCGGTGCCGACAAGGCATGTCAATATGAGGTATTTTGAGCGCGAAACCTATCGAAGTTTTTAAGGTCAGTTGTGTCGAGGTTTGTACTTGTCGAAGCCGATGTTGAACATGTCGAAGTAGTCGAAGTGATATAATTTTTTGAAGTTCGACAACATTCCAACTGCTGGTTGGATCAATATCATCATCAAATGGAAATGGAAGAGTGTTTATACCTTCTCTTGCTTCAGATTGTGGTGGATCATGCAACTTATCTTCTTCAAATTGCATGTTGCGCTCTATGAAGCACTTCCTTGTTGCAATTTCCATCATTTTATATACCTTTGCATCCTCAACATATCCCAGCAGTATGCATTTGCTACTTTGGGATTGGAAGGCCTTTCTCTTGTCAATAGGAATTCTGGACCAAGCCTTGGAACCAAAGTGCGTTACATTAGTCTTACACCCCAACACTGATTCAAAAGGAGTGGCCCCAATCACTGATTTGTGAGGCACTCTGTTCTGAATGTATGAAGCACAATTTACAATCTCAACCCAAAGAAAAGGAGGAAGATTATTTGCTTTGAGAAGACATGTTTCCATCTCCTTCAATGATCTGTTTTTCCTCTCAGCCACACCATTCTGCTGTGGTGTGTATGGAACCGAGTGTTCAATTCGAATCCCTTCCGATTCACATAACTACTGAAAATATATTTTAACATAATCACCTATATTATCATATCTAATGGACTTGATCTTATTGCCAAAGCTATTTTATACTAAGGCTTTAAAAAATTTGAAAGTTTTGAATACCTCATACTTCTGCTTCCTAAAATATACCCAGCAAAACCTTGAACACTCATCAATAAAATTTAGGAAATACCTGGATCCATTGATTGATGTTGTAGGAATTGGTCCTGAGACATCACCGTGTATTAGATCAAGTGTAGAGGCAGCTCTAGTTTCCTTCCCAACTTCATATCTCTTCTCTGGATGCTTACCTACCAAGCAATTGGGACATAATCCATTTGATGTTTTGATGAGTGGTAAGCCCTCAACCATTTTTTCAATGTGAAGTTGTTGGAGATATTTGAAATTGAGACACCCAAATATCTCATGCCGCAAATTGATTGAGTTATTGGCATGAGTCAATAAATTTGTCGGGTGTGAAGTAGGAAGGAAATGGGAGAAATCATATGCCTTGGAGGCATGATTAACAAACCCTTTTTCTATGAGATTTCTAGTAGACGATTCAATGATTTCTACTGTGTCGGAATCAAATGTAACTCTCTTAGGAGAGCCTATATGAGTCATCTGATAAACAAACAACAAATTTGATGCTAGAGAGGGGACATAGAGTACATTCTTGAACTCTCCATGATGTATTTTAATAGAACCTCTCCCAACAGCTGGGATTTGAGAGTCATCTCCCATATGAATGTTAGGTCCTCCTGAGAGATCCAGATTGGTGAAGGATTCCTTGGAGACAACCATGTGGTTGTATGCTCCATAATCTATCAAATAAGCCTTTGACTGAGTGAGGCATGCCTTCAAGGTGTGGCACATCTAATGATCTTTGTTGGAACATATTTCCCATGTAGACCTTGGTTAATAATCTTTGTATAAGGTTCCAAGTGCTTAGTGTAATTTGTTCCATGTGAAAATTGTTCTAGTTCCTAGTCTAGTGTCTTGAACCAAGAGCTCGTTCACATTTGACCCACTTAGACTAGTGCTTATGCCATAAAGTCTTGTTTGTACACTTACCCACTAATTTCCTTATTTTATGGAATCAATGTGCCCCTTTATGCTACATTTATGGGGTATTTATTGGATTTCCTTGTTTTAAGGAGACTGTGTGCGCCCTCTTGAGGATTTGGTCAATTTGATCATTAATGCTCCAAAACCAAGACACTAAACCACCTATAGCACTCTCATGATGGTTCCTTTCACACTTGTTGACTAGCCTAACCACTTGATGGTCCATCTAGGTTCATTTGACCTCATTATGGCCACTAATTGGAGCTACACTTGGAACAATGTCATAGATTGGGGGAATTAGTCAAGATAATCCAACATTAATGTGAGATACCCATGGTATTTACCCAAGGTATTGCATGTGATAATGCCTATATATTGTACTATTTTTTGGTAAATATGTACAATAATGGAAATATGCTCTAGAGAGGTTTCCCTAGTTTATGTCTCAAATTCTTCTTTTATTTCATGCTATCTATAGAATAACTATAAGTAGGAATTGATAATGAACCTAGATCTAGGTGGTTTGCACATGACTCAAAACCTTGGTTGTGATGTTGTGCAAGCCAACTTTCACATGGTATCAGAGCTAGTCTGATTCATAGAATTCTTCTTACTTTTTCTTGAGAGTTTTGTTTGCAGGTTCCTACAAAATGTTCATGGATTCAAAAGGAGTTCCTCTCCTTTATCCATTCAACTATTATGAATCGAAGCCTAAATGTGTGCATATCTCAAGAGAAAATGTCTCAAGGATGTGTCCATTGGTGTTGTGAATGAGTCAAATTCCTATGAAGAGAAGTATGATTGGCTTAATGACTATGATAGATCCTATGGAACTATGTGTCTAGCTATATCTCCTACAATGCATCATCTCCTTGATTATATTGAATACCCATTTGAGCTTTGGATAAATCTAGATAAAGCTTTTGGCATGTAGAAAGATGATATGAGCTATATGGAAAGTAAGAAAATGGGAACCTCCTTATGTGTTCTTCCTCCAAAGGTCTTGGCCTCATGCATTTCTCAAGAAGTTGTTCAAAATTAAGAAGAAGAAGTATATATAGATTCCATGTCTTTCTCCTCTATGTCTTCTATTACGAATGATGAAGTTGGATTTCTAGTTGGTGATCATAGTGAGCCTCCTCTAGAATATGGGTTTTCTTCACATGAGAGTATTGGTTCGAAAGATGGTCAATGAGAAGTTTGGAATTCAAGTGAATATCTCTCATTGCTTCACACTCTTTTTATTCCTATGTATTCCTCCACCATGACAAGTAGAATTGCTTCAAGTTCATTTGAAGATGGAGAAGCCTTACCCATCACAATGGCACATTTGAGACTCTTTTTCCACCTTCTTGGATCTGGTTACAACCTTCTTTCTAAGTTGATGCTTCAGGATCCTTATGATTCGCTTGGGGTCACTTATTCTCAAGCACTTCAAGTCTCTTTTGGACATGGCACCCTGGTTGGTTTGAAGTTCAAGTCTAAAGAGAAGTCTTCGCTCTACTATCAGTGCTTTTTAGTTGTTCTACATGGTCCTAGGATTCATCATGCAGTTGTACACATTCCCGAGTTGGTTGAGAACATTCCACTTCTTCCTCCAGACATACTCAATTATTTTGGAGTGTATACAGATTTTGGTTTCTCTTTCTTGTCCATTTTTTAGGGAGGATTTTTTCCATGTGGTTTTGCCTCTTTCCTTAGTTCATATGGACTAATAATGTAAAGGGTGACCGTTATCCTTGTTGCTTGGGCCCTTAATAATTTCTCACAAATATTTTGTCTTGAGGAGGGGGGTGTTGGAACATATTTCCCATCTAGACTATTATCACCTGCATTGTAGTTGCCTGCATAAGGTGGATCCAGAATGGATGGTAGAGGGGCAAGCAACTAAGGGGTGGAACCACGACTACCTAGACTCCCAAATGGATGGTTGTCACACCAATCAAGGCAGCCTTCACTTTAGGTTATCCTAGTCCAGGAAAACAATGGGGGAGACCTGGATCTGCTCCCAACAGGAGAGATCGAACCTAGACACCAGAAGAAGATCAGATGGGGCTTCAGGGTACTTAAGGTGCAAGGTGAATGGGAACCATAGCTCTAGAGTTTAGGTACTAGCAACTGTCTTGGGAAACATAACTATGACAGGGCGAGCATGAATAGAGTTGGGACTATCCAGTACCTATAAATTAGACTTAGTAAAAGGTGTTTGAGCTATCAGTGAATGTTTGTAGATGGCAAAGGCTAAGAGCCTAAGGGCAGCGCTAGCTTGGAGATCAGTGCTTTGTATGCATTAGGCAATGGAATCAGTAGTAAGACAACGTTTTAGGAAACCCACTTGGGAAACACCTTGATCTATGAAACCAGAAAGCAATTGGTCCAGAAAAGCCAAGGTACAGGAAACCCAGCTCAGTAGATAGCTAGCGCTAGGGCCTAGGAAGACAAATCTGAAGCTTTAGGGGGTACCAAAAGGCTGATGGCTTAGTATTGAGAATGAGAAGAGATTAGGGAGACCTGATCTACAAGCACAGATCAGGAAAACAACAGGAAAATTAGATCTAGAAAAGTCAAAATATGATGATGGGTCTAGGAGGTTGAAACTATTTTTTTCAGATCTAGGGGAGACTAGGATGAATTAGCACAATGTTGAGGGTGTTCTGGGACATTTGGGACCCTATCTATCAGCCTATCATGTCACATTTTAGAAAAACCTACTTCCGAAAAAGGCCAATTTTCAGTGAGGGCACCAGGGCAGTTTCAGTCTATTTTTTAGATCCCGGTCAAACTGTTGAGCCTCTTGATAGTGTTGGGGTTTGTTTGGACTTCCCAAGACCCAATCTATCCATCTATTAAGTCATAAATTAGAAAAACTCAAAACCCTAGCAGGTCAATTTGTTCAATGGGGGGTTATGCAGTTTTCTGTTGAAAAATCAGATCTAGGTCAATCTATGAGGAATTTGACCAGTGTTCTAGTTGATTTAGTTAGGGGGAGGCCCAATATATGAAACCCAGAAATGGTTTGGCAAAAGATAAGACGGTTCCCTGATTATTTGATTTTTTAGGTTTTTATGGTTTAGGAGTTTTCAGAAAAATAGTTAAATTTCAGCAAGGTACAATGGAATAAGATCAGAAAAGAAGAACTTATCTGTGGATATTACCTAGATAATATTGTAGAAGTCTGTAACAGTGACGATCCTAGCCATCCCGATCAATCCTGGAAGATCCCCATGATTTCTATGGCATATGCAAGCTCCAAGCCATCAAAGCGCCCCCTACCCTACATGAGCAAACGCCAACCATATCATATTTGCACATACAAAATAAAGAAATTGAATGCTACAAGAAATTAAAATGAAGTAATCATAGATCGCAATGAAACTAATGAAAACCCCCTGATCCAAGACGAAGAGAACCGAGCGAGTTGAGGTCCCCCTACAAAAACGCTCCAGCCAAAACACCCTCCTATAGACAAAACAATGATAGCCACGAAAAAAATAGATCTCACGAGAATTTTCATGATGCTAGTAAGCTGAAGACAAGCTAATCACCATTTGAGCACATCAGATGCAAAGCAAATCCAAAAAAATTTCCACAGAAAAAGTCTTTCTATTATTCAGATTCAAGAGCCAAAGACCCCTTACAAATGAGAAGCTCTCTCTTTTAAATAAAAATGAGAGAACCTCAATCATAAAAAAATCCAAACCACTTTCAAAACGAGTGGCTAATATTAAAATATACAATGTTCTGATCAATGGTTGAGATGAGCTCAACATACAATACATGGATCAATATAATTATAATTTACCAAAGTGGACTTAAACCACCCAAATAAAGGTAACCCACTCAACAAGAAATAAATGAAAGCACATGGTGGGTCCAAGGAGTGTTTGAATAACTCCCTTTGGGTGTCCCCATGGCATAATAAATAATATAACAATTTAAAATTTTGACTTTTGTGCCTCCTTGAGGAAATCGTGGGTCTCCCAAAAAGCTCCAGAAAATATATAAAATTTGCCCAAAAATAGGTGCGGGCCCCATAAAATGCTGAAACTGATGGAGAAGGTGTGTAAGACATCAATCTCATCATTGTGACCCACCCCATGCCATTTCTTTGCATCAATAGTAAAAATTGATTTCTTTAATATCCATTTCATCATTTTTTAATCTACCTCAGGAAACGTGATATTGCTAAAACAGCCTCCTAGGGTGCCTGCGTTGTCAAATTGAGCCCTCCAAACTCTCTGGGATGGGGGTAAAATTGTACAAGCAAGTGGCTGCACCCCCTATGCCCATACAATGTCCTAGGAGATCCAACTGAAATATCTCCCTGCTCAAGCAAATCAATCTGTGAAGAAAAACTGCATCAGAAAAGAAGAATAAGCCTGATCACATCTGTAAGTGCCCGGAACTTGAAACAAACTGTCTCATTGGACTTAGAGAGTCCCAATCCATCAAAGGTGTATAATCATACCCCTCATAGGTCTCTGTCTGATCATCAATCATAACCAATAAACAATATAACCATCTGTGAATAATCAGACACCAATAATAACTCATAATAGATCAATCTGCTGCAAGTGTTAAGAGGTTAAACCATGCTCTGCAACTCATTCACATAACAAAATCAACAAGTAGCATTCATTTCAATGGAGGTACATCAACAAATACTTATAAATATCAGGCTTTATTTATTATTACTTAGACTCAGACTTTCAAGATTATACTCACTTCATAGCTATAGTCATTTTGCTAGTGAAGGGTGAAAGGTGGAAATGACAAGGCTAAGGAAAAGGATGACCTCCTACTCAACATCATGACACTTGGGACACGGAAAATGGAAAACTCACTACAACCAATACTGGACAAACATCAACACAAGGAATGGCAGTGCCTCACAGATGGATGAGTTGTTTAGAGAGTGCTTATTCAACTTAGGCATCATGTCTACATCAATTTTGATCCAAGTTCATTAGGATCACATTTCATTCTGTGGCCTTTTGGCCTATATGAACCCTTTGGGAATTCACCAGTGCTTAAAAGCACAGCTAATCCCAGCTTTCATCTGAGCCATATTTATTTTTAATAAGGTCAGCAATCCTTTGATATAACATTTTTTTAACCATTTCTTTTTTGGACCTTTTCTTATACTCTTCAAGGAGTATTTTTTTTTTTAGCATTTCATTGCTCTTGCCCTTTTTGCCTATGTTAAGAAACACAGTTTTACAAATTTTCATTTTCCATGGGCGCGTATTTCATATTTCAATAAAAGTAGTACATGAGCTTTCAGTTTTAGCCAACAACATCTCAAGTGACTAGGGAGAATTCTGCACAGTGCCAAACATCGGGACAACCGACTAGAATGATTTAGGCATACTATCCAACTTACCAAAGGCAAGTTTTGTCACCAACTCAGAGCCGAGACACAATGTAAACAGGGAGGCTTGTCCAACAAAGGTTCTAGCAGGGAAAAAGGTCTTCCATGCCACAAGTCAAGAAGTCAGTCGGGTTGAAAATTAAACTGGAAGGTAATGGATGGATGAAGACAATGAAATGATCGAGCCAACACTAGAAAGCCAAAACAATGGTGGGAATGACTACCTCTATTCTCCCTAAGGAGGGTAAAAGCAATGAGTATAGATGAAGAACTTCAAAGCCAGAGTAAGGACATCAATGCATAGTATAATATACAACCAAGTCCATATAAATATCACTGCCAGATCATGATACCACAAGTCAATATATGTCACAAGAATCAATATAAGAGCAATAATAACCACAGCACCATATAAAATACTGAGTCATATCCATGCAATATAATCCATCTGAAACACCATATATCCAATGATAAAGTACTGATATATCACTGGGCATCCACTACTGCTCTGAAATAACATAAATGGCTATATCGGTCCTCAAATATGAGTGTCCTGAGACTCAGTCCTGGCATGGGAGAGTACAATAGTCCACTAATACAAAAATGATCCATCAGAAATGCTCATCTCAGCATCTCATATGTAAGAGATCTGGCTGAAAAATGTACTATGTCTGAAAAATAGAATATGGTAGTCTGGCTACTATATATGTGATAACATTTGGCTCCAGCTAGGACAAGCGCTTTGCTGAAAAGAGCGCTTGAGAACCTCAGAATCTTTGGTCCTCACACTTTGCTTCCCGCATTCTCAATCCCTTCATCCAGCGCTGCCACCGCTACCAAAATGTACCTGAGTACCTTTGAACATGCCCGGAGCTATACCAAACTCACAGACCGGTCGTCGGAACAATATGTGGAAAGTATATAAATACTGAAAAATAAAGATGCATGAAAATGAAAAGCAGAAAAATAAATCTAATTTATAACCATAATTTTTCAATAAAAGTTTGATTTTTATTTTGCAGGAAAACAGAATTACACTAAGAGCTACAAAAGTGAGCTTCAGACAACTAAGCAAAAACTCTATACTACTGCTAGGAAAGCTTATTCAGGTCCTACCTACTCTACTCTACCAGGAAAAGTGGAACTCAAGGCTAAGTGGGGTTGGGAATGTATCCCCTCAAATATTTCTGGTTGACAGGAAGCAGAATCTGTCGCCCGGTACTAATAACAAGAAAACATATATCACCAACACATCGTTCTATAGAAAAAGGTCCAACCCATAGATCATTAGCTTGCCCCGATCAGAAATGCAACAAGTGGTTTTGGATAAGGACTTGACTTCCGGTGGGAAATCTATTCCTATTTACCGATTCAGGAACTACTTCAATGCTACGTATAGGCATGGGATGGATATCAACGATTTTTTGTGGTTGCGGGGTGATTATCTCTGAGCTTATCCTAGGAGGCACTACATCAAATCTGGGTGGACTACCGTCAATGGAAATAGCTATGCTACCAACTAGGATCTCTCTAATCTCTTCCCTTACCCCTTGCGGATTTGCAGTAGGATTATTACTATGAGGAGATGCTACATGTTTGATAGTTTCTCCCTCTTCTTCTGAAAGATGAGGAGTAACATTACCTCGGCTAGATCCTTCCCCCACAGGAACATGAATAGGCATAACCTCTAAGTCAGCTGGTTCTACTCTAGGAACGTGAGATAGGTCATGATTGTATGGACTAGATGGCTCAGGTGGAAGGAGAAAGTTAGGAATGAGAGGATAAGCAGACAAGGCACTAATCGGCATGGCTGAAGGAGTTTGAAAAATAGCAAGATTATTTAGACTAAAATCTCCTTCAGGGGCATCATTTATTAAAGCAGCCTCTTGCCAGCTTAGAGAGCTATCATGGACTTGAATTAAGTTATCATCTTCCAAGGACAAATGAGATAACGACCTAGCAAAATCAGAAACATGGGTTTTGCTGACCTCAGTATCAACCTTTTCACTAGACAGTTCAAGATGGCTTTCCCATCGATAAATAGGCTCTATTCCTTGGCTTTCTCTTTCTCTATTCTGGTCAATCAAAGCAAACCATTCATTCACTCTACGAGGGATTCTTTCCACATGCCTGGCATCATTGACTTCATCAACCTTAACTATAGGATTTGCAGCATTGCTTTTCTTAGGATCTTGACTTAGGATCTCATTTCTTCTTAATTCCTCTAATTCCTCAGAGCACTCACCTTCACACATCTCCATACTAATTATCCCAGAAATTTGATTTTCTTTTGAAGATAAATCAGAGTCTTCCATTGCTAGAAACATGCTTTCAAGATGCCTATACTTCCATACTTTATTTGCATCTTCTACAAAATGAGCTTTAGCACTATTCAACAACTCTTCCCCATATGTGTTCTTTATCCCTTCTTCAAAAGTCTCCAGATGCTTCTCATAGCAAGGTTCCCTATTGATCCCGATCAAAGCTCCATCAGAGTTTGGGACACAAAGTTATGATATATCCATCATAAGATATCCACCTAAACCAGGTTCCCACTTTCTAGATAGAAGCATTCCATAAGCTGGGGGTAAATCAATAACAACTACATCCATCACAGTGGAAATGTCTGAGCATGCAAACAGATCAGCTCTAAGGTTTTTGATCAAACCATAGGATGGCACTCGCTTCGAGTCTATGCCACAAACATTTCCATAGGGCCTAGTCACTTCCAATCCCATTTCCTTCATGACATGCAAAGGAATTACATTCATAGCTGCTCCAGAGTCCAACATGCAATTATACAGGAGGATATTCTGAATATGCAAGGTTAGATAAAAGGGAGGATGACCACCATTCTTTCTCTCATAGATAGCAGATTGTATGTTGACTGACGGATCTTTTTCACCTTTGCTAGAATACGTTCTCTCGGGACTTTGTTCGTGACCAAATTCTAAAGCAAACTCAGGGGATTTGTCTTGGCCAACACTATCAAATAATTCCTCTACTTGGATTCTTACAGATGGAACATTCATCAATTCAGTTATAGGGATGCTACACATTATCTTGGTCAACTCTTTCTTGATGTCAATGTTCAGATTCAAATCTCCTAATGCAAGATCTTCTTCTTCCTTTTTGTCTTCGTTCACTACTTTTCTTTTTTCAAAGAAAGAAGGTTGGGAACCCACTCTTTGTTTATAAATTCTAACCTTTGGTTCTTCCTTTGTTTCAGGGATTCCTACCGCACAACGTGAGGGTTTAGGCTCCTCAACCATATCTTCCTCCTGCTTCCAAGTTTACTCCTCCTACTCCCATAGCTCTTCCTCTAAAAGAATTATTCCAAACTCATCATCGTAGGATAGATCATTCATGAAATTAATGTTGCTTGGTTGGTCATCAGGGTGACTAGTGTTTGTTGGTTCTTCATCATTTTCATCACACCAATTAACATTTCTCTTCTCAGGATTCTCTGGATACTTGGGCCTTCTTCTATTAGGATCTCTCTCAGGACCTCTATTGTTGTTCCAATAGGGTCTAGGGCCATAAGGGTTTCTATGTCTCTCTGGATCATGGAAACTAGCCATGTTTTTGGTCAAGACAATTAGTTGTCTCATCATTTCTTGCATGGTTTCTAACGTGTCCTTTGTCTGTTTTGGCTCATTCACAGGCTCCTTAGGTTTTCGGAGTTTAGGCTCGGATCTAGAAATGGATGGGGCATAATGATCAAAGAAGTTTTGCTTGCCCATAGATGTCGCATGCTGCTCAACCATCTTTGCATTGAATTGGGCAGTCTTCAAATCATTTGGATTTTTATCCTTCAAATTAAAACCCAACCAACCATCAAAAGCATTCAAATAATGGATGATAATCACTTGATACTTTGGTCTAATCTCTTCTGAGATGTTTCCTACAGTCTTATCAAATCTCAGGTTGAATTCGTGGACTATTTCATTTTCCCTCTTCTTTATGTCAAATAGTTGATGCAAAAGGAACTTCCCATCCAACTTATGAGACCAATCATTGCTAAGCTTCGTGACGAAGTGGTCATAGCCATTGATGGATGAAGTAGGTAATCTGTCAAACCACTTTCGCACATCTCCTTGCAAAGAAAACATAAGACCTCTCATGAATACATCTTCATCCACAGCTCCATATGCTTCCATATGATCCCATACTTTGTCAATGTGATCTTCAATGGAGGTAGCTGATACTCCATCAAACTTAGGGACCTTTTCAAAATAATTCTCCGGCATGTCATGTGGGCCCCCTGGGATCAGGGAGAAATCTAAAGGTGATTCCTTAGCCTTTTTTCCAAATACCCTAAGGTTTTGGGGAGGAGGAGCAGTCTAATTTCCACTAGGAGCTGCTCCGACCATTGGGCTAGATGAAAGGGATCCCAAAGGATGACTTGAGGGGACAGTGAGGATGGTAACTTGCTTGTTTTTCCTTGTTTAAGTTATGGGGATTCCTTGAGGGTCGTTGGGATGCTCTAGGAATTTAAGATTAATATATCGGGTACGATCCTCAGTGGAGTCGCCAGGTGAACCACACAAGTAATTCACTGAAAAATATATGTCATATGGAAAGGTGAGGGATGTTGAACCAAGGTAGGCCTCTACCTCCCTGGCAACGATGCTAAAATGTGGCAAAGAGAATGGGAGGAGAGCCTAAGGATAAATTTTGGACCAGGGTAGGTCTCTACCTTCCCTGGCAATGGCACCAAGATGTTATCACCTGCCTTGTAGTTGCTTGCTTAAGGTGGATCCAGAATGGATGGTAGAGGGGCAAGCAACTAAGGGGTGGAACCACGACTGCCTAGACTCCCAAATCGATGGTTGTCATTCCAATCAAGGCAGCCTTCACTTTAGGTTATCCTAGTCCAGGACAACAATGGGGGATACCCAGATCTGCTCCCGATAGGAGAGATCAAACCTAGACACCAGAAGAAGATCAGATGGGGCTTCAGGGTACTTAAGGTGCAAGGTGAATGGGAACCCTAGCTCTAGAGTTTAGGTACTATCAACTGTCTTAGGAAACATAACTATGACAGGGCAAGCATGAATAGAGTTGGGACTATCGAGTACCTAGAAATCAGACTCAGTAAAAGGTGTTTGAGCTATCAGTGAATGTTGGTAGATGGCAAAGGCTAAGAGCCTAAGGGCAGCACTAGCTTGGAGATCGGTGCTTTGTATGCATTGGGCAATGGATTCAGCAGTAAGACAATGTTTCAGGAAACCCACTTGGGAAACACCTTGATCTACGAAACCAGAAAGCAATTGGTCCAGAAAAGCCAAGGTACAAGAAACCCAGCTCAGTAGATAGCTAGCGCTAGGGCCTAGGAAGAAAAATATGAATCTTTAGGGGGTACCGGAAGGCTGATGGCTCAGTGTTGAGGATTAGAAGAGATTAGGGAGACCTGATCTACAATCCTAGATCAGGAAAACAACAGGAAAATCAAATCTAGAAAAGTCAAAATCTGATAATGGGGCTAGGAGGCTGAAAACTAATTTTTTCAGATCTAGGGAAAACCAGGATGAATTAGCATAGCATTGAAGGTGTTCTAGGATGCTTGGGACACAATATATCAGCCTATCATGTTAGATTTCAAAAACCTTACTTTTCGAAAAGGCCAATTTTCAGTGAGGGCACTAAGGCAGTTTCAGTCTATTTTTTAGATCTCGGTCAAACTGTTGAGCCTCTTGACAATGTTGGGGTTGATTTGGATTTCTCAAGACCCAATCTATCCATCTGTGAAGTCTGATCTACAAGCCCAGATCAGGAAAACAATAGGAAAATCAAATCTAGAAAAGTCAAAAATCTGATGATGGGGCTAGGAGGCCGAAAACAGATTTTTTCAGATCTAGGGCAAACCAGGATGAATTAGAACAACATTGAGGGTGTTCTGGGATTCTTGGGACCTGATATATCATCATATCATGTTAGATTTCAGAAAACCTACTTCCGAAAAAGGCCAATTTTCAGTGAGGGTGCTAGGGTAGTTTCAGTCTATTTTTTAGATCTCGGTCAAACTGTTGAACCTCTTGACAACATTGGGGTTGATTTGTACTGCTCAATACCCGATATATCCATCTATGAAGTCAGAAATTAGAAAAACTCAAAACCATAGCAGGTCAATTTTTTCAGTGGGGGGTTATGCAGTTTTCTGCTAAAAAATCAGATCTAGGTCAATCTATGAGGAATTTGACCAGGTTTCTAGTTGATTTATTTAGGGGGAGGCCTAATCTATGAAACCCAAAAATGGTTTGGCAAAATATCGGACGGTTCCCTGATTATTTGATTTTTTAGGTTTTTATGGTTTAGGAGTTTTTAGAAAAATAGTTAAATTTTAGCAAGGTACAATGGAATAAGATCAGAAAAGAAGGACTTACCTGTGGATCTTACCTAGATAATCTTGTAGAAGTATGTAATAGCGACGATCCTAGCTATCCTGATCAATCGTGGAAGATCCCCGTGATTTCTATGGCATATGCAAGCTCCAAACCATCAAAGCGCCCCCTACCCTGCATGAGCAAATGTCAAACATATCAGATTTGCACATACAAAATAAAGAAACTAAATGCTACAAGACAGTAAAATGAATTAATCATAGATCGCAATGAAACTAATGAAAACCCCCTGATCCAAGACGAAGAGAACCGAGCGAGTTGAGGCCCCCCTACAAAAATGCTCCATCCAAAACGCCCTCCTGTAGCCAAAACAATGATAGCCACAAAAAAATAGATCTCACGAGAATTTCCATGATGTTAGTAAGCTGAAGACAAGCTAATCACCATTTGAGCACATCAGATGCAAAGCAAATCCAGAAAAATTTCCACAGAAAAAGTCTTTCTATTATTTAGATCCAAGAGCCAAAGACCCCTTAAAAATGAGAAGCTCTCTCCTTTAAATAAAAATGAGAGAACCTCAATCATAACCAAATCCTAACCACTTTCAAAACGAGTGGCTAAGATTAAAAGATACAATGTTCTGATCAATGGTTGAGATGAGCTCAACATACAATACATGGATCAATATAATTATAATTTACCAAAGTGGACTTAAAGCACCCAAATAAAGGTAACCCACTCAACAAGAAATAAATGAAAGCACATGGTGGGTCTAAGGAGTGTTTGAATAACTCCCTTTGGGTGTCCCCATGGAACAATAAATAATATAACAATTTAAAATTTTGACTTTTGTGCCTCCTTGAGGAAATCGTGGGTCTCCCAAAAAGCTCCAGAAAACATATAAAATTTGCCCAAAAATAGGTGCGGGCCCCATAAAATGTCGAAACTATTGGAGAAGGTGTGGAAGACATCACTCTCATCATTGTGACTCACCCCATGCCATTTCTTTGCCTCAGTAGCCCAAATCAATTTCCTCAATAGCCATTTGATCATTTTTTAATCTGCCTCAGGAAACATGATACTGCTAAAACAACCTCCTAGGGTGCCTACGTTGTCAAATTGAGCCCTCCAAGATCTCTGGGATGGGGGTACAAACAAGTGGCTACACCCACCTATGCCCATACAACGCCCTAGGAGATCCATCTGAAACATCTCCCTACTCAAACAATTCAATCTGTGAAGAAAAACTACATCAGAAAAGCAGAATAAGCCTGATCACATTTGTAAGTTCCCGGAACTGGAAATAAACTATCTCATTGGACTCAAAGAGTCGCAATCCATCAAATTTGTATACTCATACCCCTCATAGGTCTCTGTCTGATCATCAATCATAACCAATAAACAATATAACCATCTGTGAATAATCAGACACCAATAATAACTTAGAATAGATCAATCTACTGCAAGTGTTAAGAGGTTAAACCATGCTCTACAACTCATTCACGTAACAAAATTAACAAGTAGCATTCATTTCACTGGCGGTACATCAACAAATACTTATAAAATATTAGGCTTTATTTTATTATTATTTAGACTCAGACTTTCAAGACTATACTCACTTCATAGTTGTAGTCATTTTGCTAGTGAAGGGTGAAAGGTGAAAATGACAAGGCTAAGGCAAAGGATGACCTCCTACTCAACATCATGACACTTGGGACAGGGAAAAGGGAAAACTCACTACAACCAATACTGGACAAACATCAACACAAGGAATGGCAGTGCCTCACAGATGGATGAGTTGTTTAGATAGTGCTTATTCAACTTAGGCATCATGTCTACATCAATTTTGATCCAATTTCATTAGGATCACATTTCATTTTTTGGCCTTTTGCCCTATATGAACCCTTTGGGACTTCACCAGTGCTTAAAAGCACAGCTAATCCCAGCTTTCATCCGGGCCATATTTATTTTTAATAAGGTCAGCAATCCTTTGATATAACATTTTTTTTAACCATTTCTTTTTTGGACCTTTTCTTATACTCTTCAAAGAGTATTTTCTTTTAGCATTTCATTGCTCTTGCCCTTTTTGCCTATGTTAAGAAACACAATTTTGCAAATTTTCATTTTCCATGGGCGCATATTTCATATTTCAATAAAAGTAGTACACGAGCTTTCAGTTTTAGCCAACAACATCTCAAGTGACTAGGGGGAATTATGCACAGTGCCAAACATCAGGACAACTGACCAGAATGATTTAGGCATACTATCCAACTTACCATAGGCAATTTTTGTCACCAAATCAAAGCTGAGACACAATGTAAACAGGGAGGTTTGTCCAACAAAGGTTCTAGCGGGGAAAAAGGTCCTCCATGCCACAAGTCAAGAAGTCAGTTGGGTTGAAAATTAAACTGGAAGGTAATGGATGGATGAAGCCAATGATGTGATGGAGCCAACACTAGCAAGCCAAAACAATGGTGGGAATGACTACCTCTATTCTTCCTAAGGAGGGTAAAACCAATGAGTATAGATGAAGAACTTCAAAGCCAGAGTAAGGACATCAATACATAGTATAATATACAACCAAGTCCATATAAATATGACCACCAGATCATGATACCACAAGTCAATATATGTTGGCAAGAATCAATATAAGAGAAATAATAACCACAACACCATATAAAATACTGAGTCATATTCATGCAATATAATCCATCTGAAACACCATATATCCAATGAGAAAGTACTGATATATCACTGGGCATCCACTACTGCTCTGAAATAACATAAATGTCTATATCGGTCCTCAAATCTGAGTGTCCTGAGACTCAGTCCTGGCATGGGAGAGTACAATAGTCCACTAATACAAAAATGATCCATCAGAAATGCTCATCTCAGCATCTCATATGTAAGAGATCTGGCTGAAAAATGTACTGTGTCTGAAAAATAGAATATGGTAGCTTGACTACTATATATGTGATAACAAGACCTTGGTTAATAATCTTTGTATAAGTTTCCAAGTGTTTAGTGTAAGTTGTTCCATGTGAAAATGGTTCTAGTTCCTAGCCTAGTGTCTTGGACCAAGAGTTTGTCCACATTTGACCCACTTAGACTAGTAGTTATGGAATAAAATATTATTTGTCCACTTACCCATTCATTTCCTTATTCTACGGAGTCAATGCACCTCTCTATGCTACATTTATGGGGTAGTTGATGAATTTCTCTGTTTTCATAAGGTTTTATTTTGCCCAAAATGTATCCTATGTGAAAAGACCAAAATATTCTAGGAATATTTCATATTTTGGGCATACCTTTTTGCTCGTAACTCGGAATTGGGAAGACATTGGACCATTGGAAATTTCTTGAAATTCTCTATAGCTTTTTTGTTTTGAGTTTTTCCTAATTCCTTGCCGTTTGTCTGGGGCAAACGTTTTAGTAACAAAGCATCTTTTAAAACGATCACCCCTGAAAAACGATAAGAAATTAGGAAAAACAAAAAATAGAAAAGTTGTAGGTAATTTCAAGGCCTTTCAAATGGTTCAAAGTTCATTGATTTTCGAGTTATGAGCAAACATTTATGCCAAAAATACGAAATATTCTAGGAATCTTTTCACTTTTTGCTAAATAGAATACATTATAGAAGAGGGTAGAATGTTATGTCTAAGGAGAGTTTGTTCGCCCTCTTGAAGATTTAGTCAATTTTCTCATTAAAGGTCCTAAACCAATCCACTAAACCACCTCTAGCACTCGCATGATGTTTTCTTTCACACTTGTTGACTAGCCTAACCACTTCATGGTCCATCTAGGTTCATTTCACCTCATTATGGCCACTACTTGGAGTTACACTTAGCACAATGTCATATATTGGGGGAATTAGTCAAGATAAGCCAAAATTAATGTGAGCTACCCATGGTATTTACCCAAGGTATTGCATTTGATAATGCCTATATATGTGGAAATTGAACCCAAGAGATAGAACAATTACACTCATAAAATTGCTAATCAAACATGCAAAATTCACACCAAAGGTGACTGCAATTGGAGCATAACACTAATCTATATTGAATAAGTGTAAAATAGCCAACCTTGTGAAGTAATATTCTGCTTCAATATATCATTACATGAGAGAATCGAATGCATAAATATTCCATTCGAAATAGTAAAAAAGTAGGCTTACTAAATCTAGTCAAATCCCCCATAGGTGCATAAAGCAGTTTCTAAATCTATGAAGATGATCACGAATTTGCTAAGTCAAGTGGGAAAGATAAAGAGGGATGGAAAGAAAACTCATACATGATTTTATTTAGAGAAAAGGATGGAGGATGATGTGGGAAAAAAACAAGTCAACTACACGTACTCTAGCTTTTCCTTTTGCCTTAAATCAGAATAAAACAAGGAAACTTTTCAGAAAAAGAAGATATGCACTTTCGTAGGATATGGAATAAACAAAACATGCTAAATTGGATTTCTAGGATGTTTCCCAAGTGCTCCATGACTCAGTTTTAGCATGTGTTGATTTCTAGGACTTGTAGAAGGCAACTAGCATAGAATGGAATCTAGGAAACTAGGTAATAAGACACAAATAATTAAATTAATGTCTAAGGTAGGTAAATATGGATTGATTATTCTAACACCCCCCCTTAAGCCTGAATTTATGAGCAAATATCATAAAAATATAGGGCCTAGCAACAAGGCTTAGTCACCCTTTACATACTGCTTGTCCATACAACCAAGGAAAGAGACAAAAACCCAGTGGGAAAATCCTCCCTTAAACATGGACAGGAAAAACAAAATTTGGAAATATTGTCATCAATCATGCTTCACAGCATGATCAGCAATCCCCAGCAGTGATTTTAGATTGCTGAAGGTCTTCTCACAAAAAACTTTGGTGAAGATGTCTTCTACTTGTTCTCAAGATGCACAAAAAATTAGATCAATGGTGCCATCATGCACAAGCTGTCTGATGTACTGCATATGGCTCTTAATGTGCTTGGTTCACTGTCTCTGAACTGGATCATTGCAGATTCAAATGGTGCTTTGATTATCATAGTATATAATAGTTGAAAACTCTTATTCGAAGCCACATTCTCCAAGTATCCCTTGCAACCACAAACATTGAGTTGCTGCATTTACAACTTCTCTATACTCTGCTTCTGTAGATGAGAGTGCTATGGCACTCTACTTTTTTCTTGACCAGCTGATTGGTCCTTTTGCAAGCATGAACACATATCTTGATGTATAATTTCGATCTGTGTTGTCACCTGCCCAATCACTACCAGTAAACCCAATCAAATCAAGATCAGATTTTGCTTTGTAGAAGATCCCATGAGTTCTTGTTCCTTGAATAAAGTTTAGGATCCGTTTGGCTACTCTCCAGTGGATCTCATGAGGTTGATCCATGTATCTCAAAGCCACACTAATTGCATAATATAGATCAGGTCAAGTGTGTGTAAGATAAATCAAACACCCAATCAAATTCCTATACAGTGTATTATTTACCATAGGAGAAGAACCTGCTTCTTCAAGCTTAACTCCTGAAAGGAAGGGAGTCTTGCTTGGCTTGAAATCTTTCATGTTGAACTTGTTCAAAAAATCCAAAGCATACTTGGACTGATGTACTTTTATTTCATGTTGGGATTGAGAAATTTTGAGACCCAAGAATTGGCTAAACAATCCCAAATCTGTCATAGAAAATGCATGGTTCATTGTATCCTTCAAGGAGCCAATATCTTTCTTTGAACTTCCTATAATCAGAAGGTAATCCACATACAAGACAATAATCATCAAAGAACCATGAATCAACTTCAAAAAGACATTAGGATCAGACTTGCATCGAACAAAACTGAGTGATAGCAAAAAGCCATCAATCTTAGCATACCAAGCCCCAGGGGCTTGCTTGAGCCCATACAATGTTTCTTTAACCTGCACACTAAATATGGATTAGAAACAAACACTTTAGGTTTCTGCATGTAAATCTCTTTAGTGAGATCTCCATTTATGAAATCACACTTCACATCCATGTGATGTACCTCCCACTGCTTCAAAGCTGCAATGGCTAGAGCTAGCCTTATTGAGTCCATCTTTTCCACTGGTGCAAAGGTTTCATTGTAGTCAATACCATGTACTTGTGAGTAGACCTTGGCTACCAATATTGCCTTATATTTCAAAGGTGAACCATCAGTAGAAAACTTAGTCTTGAAAACCCACTTACATTGAACTA
Source organism: Pseudotsuga menziesii (assembly GCA_001517045.1). Lineage (NCBI taxonomy): Eukaryota > Viridiplantae > Streptophyta > Pinopsida > Pinales > Pinaceae > Pseudotsuga > Pseudotsuga menziesii. The sequence goes on from LPNX010252781.1 coordinate 688,068, forward strand.
GCTTCCTCCATGGGGGAAGATCAACCAGTTCCCAAGTGTTGTTCTTCTGGAGCGAGCTGAATTATTATTTCATGGATATTTGCCATATTGGATCATGTGCTACATCTTCATATGTCTATGGATCTGATTCAACCATCAGATAGCACTTCTCAGCAAATAGAGGACCTTTCACACAAAGGGCACTCTCAAATTGAGATCTATTCCTCCTAGAGTCACTAGGATTTCCAGCTAGTTCCCCAGCTGCATGAATGGTATTTTCTGCCCATTTTAGTCTTGTAGGAATGTTATAATTTGCAATAAAATCATAATTATTAGACATATCAGAATCAGTAAACTCATTAGTCTCTTCACTTACAATCAATGGATCTGGTGGTGAAGAAGACTCTCCAGCTTCAACTGCTACTAAAGGCTCTTCTTGGAACTGAACACTTCTTTCAATGAAATATTTGTTAGTGCATAAGTTGATTAGCTTGTACCATTTTGAATATTCAGAATACCCAAGAAATAGGCACTCTTGGATTTGGGGTTGCAAAGTCTTCCTATTTTCAGTTGGAATTCTAGCCCAAGCCTTTGATCCAAAAATCCTGAAATGGGTCACATCTAGCTTGTGCCCACTCCAAGCTTCGAAAGGAGTCATACCATCAAGATGCTTATAGGGAACCCTATTCTAGATGTAGGATGCATAGTTTATAGCCTTGGCCCAAAACTTTGGTGGCAAAGTCTTAGCCTCCATCATGCAGGTTGCCATCTCCTTTAGTGATCTGTTCTTTCTCTCAGCAACACCATTTTGTTGTGGTGTGTAAGGGATTGAATGCTGCATATGAATAGCTAAATTTTTACAATAATGAATAAAATCAGATTTGACATACTCACCACCATTTTCAGATCTGAGGATCTTGATTTTCCTCCCAGACTGGTTTTCAACCAAGGCTCTAAATACTTTGAAGAGGTCAAAAACTTTAGACTTATGCTTTAGGAAGTGAACCCAACAATACCTGGAAAATTCATCTATGAAGGTCAGTGCATATTTGTCTTGACTCATGGACACATGAGGGAATGGACCAGCAATGTCACTGTGGATCAGCTCAAGAGGTGCAGAGGTTCTCTCATGACTAGCTTTCTCATACTTGTGCTCTGGGTGTTTTCCTAGGATACAACCTTGACAGACTCCCTTAGAAAACTTGATCTTTGGTAACCCTATGGCCATATATTTTTCACTCAAATCAGAAATATACTTATAGTTAAGAAGGACAAATATTTCATGCCAAAGCTTGCTTGCTTCATTAGCATGAATCAGAAGAGCAGAGGGGTTTGAATAGGGTAGAAAATGGGAAAACTTGTATACCTTCGAACTGTGATCAACAACACCTTTTTCTATGACTTTACCATTCAAAATCTCAGTGATTTAAAAATCATTAGGGGAGAATATGACCTTCTTTGGAGACCCAGTATGAGTCACCTGATACACTGACAAGAGATTAGAGGCAATACCTGGAACATACAACACATTATTGAACTTACCATGGTCAAGATCAATCCTTCCCTTCCCCAAACTGTCAGTGAGAGAGTCATCTCCCAAAACTATTGGTGGACCTTTCGACATGTCAAGAGAGGAGAATGTCTCTTTTGTCGAAACCATATATCTAGAAGCTCCAGAGTCTATGATGAAGCTAGGTGAGCTTGATGTGCCAGTAACCAAGGCATGTTCTCTCTCTCTTTCCTTTGAATTTGATCCTCCTTCCCTCTTCTTTCAACAATCAAGAAGGGATATTTTATTCTTCTCTAGGAGTTGGGTCAACATGTCAATTTCCTTCTTCATACAAGAGCTCTCAGGATGATAGCCCTTATTGCAATATGAGCACTTGCTCATTTCTCCTTTGTTCTTCTTCTTCTGGAAGTTCTTCTTGGAACCTTGGGGCTCCTCTTGAGACTTATTCTTGTCTCTCTTTTGCTCAGGTGGATTTTTAGCTTTTTTCTTTCTTTTTGAATCCACCCTTGAATCTCCAGCAACCAAAGCTTGGTCTTTGGAAGGTTTGATGTTGCCCATCATCACCAACTTATCTTGCTCCTGTGTGAGGGATTCCATGAACTTTGCAAGATTAGGAATCTTCCAGGCTCGAGCTGTCAACTTGGTGGCATGGAAGGTCAAAACAAAAAATGAATAGTTAGGACCAAGCTTAGAGAGTATGGAAAAAACTAGTTTCTCTTCCTTCTTTTCGATCCCACACTATTTCAACTACAAAACAAGGGCCCTAAACTTGGAAAAGTAGAGTTGTAATGATTCGAAGCTACTGGGACTCAAGGAGATCAAATCATTATCAATTTGATGTACTCTCATCTCATCTATATTTCCAAAAATATCTTCTACATTCTCCCAAACTCCAGTAGGTGATGTCAATCCATCAAGATGGAAGAGGAGGTCTCTTGAAATGCTCAGACACAAAATACCATAGGCCTCATCCCTCCTGTTGTGCCATTTAATTTTATCTGCAGCTGCATTGGGCTCTGACTTAGTTCCAATATTAACCCTATAGAGACCTTTCACTCTCAACAATATCTCCATCTCAACTTTCCACTCAAATAAATTTAATGGAGTCAAGATGATCTTTTGAGATTGGTCCATATCTCAGAAACTGTGCCCTCCAGTTAGCAGAATGCGCTCCCAGTCAAGATTTTGAACCTGCAATAGCAATAAGGAAGGAGAGAAATAGATATACAAAGGCTCTAATACCATTTGGAAATTGAACCCAAGAGGTAGAACAATTACACTCACAAAATTGCTAATCAAACATGTGAAATTCACACCAAAGGAGACTGAAATTGGAGCATAACACTAATCTATATTGAATAAGTGTACAATTTCAAACCTTGTGAAGTAAGAGGCTACTGCAATATATCATTACATGAGATAATCAAATGCATAAAGATTCCATTCAAAATAGTAAAAAAGTAGGCTTACTAAATCTAGTCAAATCCCCCATAGGTGCATAAAGCAGTTTCCAAATCTATGAAGATGCTCATGAATTTGCTAAGTCAAGTGGAAAATATAAAGAGGGATGGAAAGACATCTCATACATGCTTTTATTTGGAGAAAAGGAGGGAGCATGATGTGGGAAAAAAAAGTCAACTACACCTAGTCTAGCTTTTCCTTTTGCCTTAAATCAGAATAAAACAAGACAGCTTTTCAGAAAAAGCAGATATGCGCTTTGGAGGATCTGGAATAAAGTAGACATGCTAAATTGGGTTTCCAAGATGTTTCCTAAGCTCTCCATGACTCAATTTTATCATGTGTTGACTTCTAGGACTTGTAGAAGGAAACTAGCATAGAATGGAATCTAGGAAACTAGGTAATAAGACAAAGATAATTAAATTAATGTCTAAGGTAGGTAACTATGGGTTGATTATTCTAACAATATATTGTACTGGTTTTTGGTCAATATGTAATGGAAATATACTCTAGAGAGGTTTCTCTAGTGTATGTCTTAAATTCTTCTCTTATTTCATGCTACACTTAGAATAACTATAAGTAAGAATTGATAATGAATCTAGATCTAGGTGGTTTGAAAATGACTCAGAACCTTGGTTGTGATGTTGTGTAAGCCAACTTTCACAATCTTCTATTAAGTTTCCAGCATAAGACTTTTTAGATTCTTGTGGAAGGGAAATATTGTTCTGTTCAAGGAGTGTTTAAAACTGGTCGATGGTCTTCTTCATGCACTGACTCTCTGGATGAAAGCATCTCATATAGTAGGGACACTTAGTCTTCTCGAATTTATTCTTTTTCTTGGAACCTGAGCCTCCATCGGAAGATTTATGATTCTCCTTTGGCTTCGAATCAGTGCTTTTAGTCTCCTTCTCTTTGTGCTTCCCTCTGGCTTGCGCATTGTTTGATTCTGCTACTAAGAGTGCTTGATTCTTGTAGGTTTGAATCACTCCCATTTGAACCAATTTGTCTTGCTATTGTATCAAGGAATTGACAAAAGTATCTAGATAAGGAATCTTCCAATTTGGAATGGAAGCTCTTCTGAAATGGAATGTAGAGACAAAGATTGAGAACTCTAAGCCAAGCTTTCTCAGCACTGACAACACAAGATGCTCATCTTTCCTATTTATCCCACATTGTTTGCATTGTAGTACTAGTGCTTTGTACTTCGAAAATAATTACAGAATAGTCTTGAAACTGTTGGGCTGTAGTGCAATGAGCTCATTCTCCAAAATATCCCCTCGAAGCTCATATTGTTTTTGCAAACAAATATTCGAGATTTTCCCAAGCTTCCTTTGGAGTCTTGAGTCCTTCAAGATGGAACAGAATATCCTGAGAGTTGTGTATGCACATGAAGCTAAAGGATTCATCAAGATGATTCATAAAATTTTCCTTCTCAACATACTATTGGGGCTTAGTTTCTCTTCCCATTGTCATCCTCAACATGCCTTTGTTGCGCAAGGATACCTACATATATTACCTCCAATTAATGTAATTGAAGGGTGTAAGGATTCTAGGTATGAGAGATGAAGAATTCACCATTTTTATGTATGATGATCAGTCAATTATTCAATAAGCTATGTAGATACCTACAAAGAACACTACAAAACCAATTCAATTCGCAATCATATGTTAGGTCAATCTTTTCCACCTCGACATGTGCACTTTTTTAGAGTCCCTCACCAGGTATAATTGTAGGGGCAAAATTTATCCCAGTGGGATATGTTTCCATGTTTTTCTCCCAAAAAAAGATTTGCCATTTTGCATTTTTTGAAGCCTTGTTTCGCCCAATTTTGATGGGGTACATTTTTTTCACCCTAAAAATCGCCAAATTATTATATAAATGATATAAAATCCTCGCAAATTAAAATATTTTTTGAAAAATATCGCCAATCATTTTATAGTTGTTGTTTTAAGAATTGGTAATATTCGCCAACATTTATACACTTTTAAATAAGTATGGTTCCTTAAAATCATCCTTGTCCCTCACACTTGCAGAGACTTCTATGGACATAATCCAGACTTAGCAAGGAAATAACTGTAGGAATTATGTGGAAACTCAGCTACTTCTAGTGCACAATGGAGGTCATACAAGGTTTGATGCTAGCTTGAACAAGGCTCTAATACCATGTTAAATTTGAGAACCATAGATCTACAATGCAATATGAGATCTATTGGAAAGGAATTATGCAGTGGAATAATTAAGATCAATGTACACTGAGCAAAGAATTCATGAAAAAAATTTCAAATAAATCGGAAAAGAATTGCTCATATAATCACAACATAAATATTCATTCATTAATCAATAATACACTGATTATACGGTAAATATAATTTGAATACTATGGATAGGATTCGAATCTACCAGCTCAAGATAACTAAATAGCTAACTAAGTGTGTCTCAATCACTGCCAGAGCTCACTAGTATAACTCTGGATGTCTAAACTAGTATACAATCAGTTAACTAATGAGGTAGGTGGGAAAAAGGCATCACTCTCCCTTTATGCATGCAAAACTAGCGCCAGGCTAACTGAAAGTGATCTAACTGATTGTAACTGGAGGTTAACTCAATATAACTGCTTACCTACCACAACCAACTGATGGAGGTTGCTGGTGGCACTTGAAGTGGGATCCTATAATGTAGGGATTAGTCCCATAGGAACATAAACTCATGTATGCACATGCAGTAAGTGTCAGATAACCTCTAGGTGTGTCTCCCAAACTCTAGTACAACAATAATAATTCCCTAAATTAGGAAAAATGAGCAAATAGACTATAGTGGACAAAGGATGTCACATACCCCAATTTTGTAAAATAATGTTATTGTTTTAATTATATTTCCTAAGACATTATGTTAAATTTAATGCTAAGTAGGAACTGATGACTCAGTAGAGTCAAAAGAAGTGGAATGTAATTCTGAATATTTTATTATTAATAAAAAAAAAGTGGAGACAACAGCATGGGAGAGCTGTTAATAAGAGGTTACTGGTCAAACTGGTGGAAGGAACTAGGTGGAGGGAAAAAGACAACTGGTAGCATCCTCAAACACTTCCTATGTTGCAGGTGGCAACTTCCCTACATTTGGGGTCATGATCCCCCAAGAAAGTGGGATCAGAGCAGGTGGCTCAATAAATGACAACTAACCCAAAAATACCTAGGCAATATTTTTAAAAGTACCCAATGAATAGAGATGAGGATGCTCAGATATTTTCCAGAGAAGAATCATTCAGGAGGAATGCTATTTAGGAAATTCATTGGGGAAAAAGGGAAAACAGTAAGGAAGGTGTTCTGAGAGGAAATCTGCAGTAACTTGGTCTGTTACAACTTGTAAGCTGGGAGAACTTAATATTAAGTTCAAGATTGGTACTAAGTCTGAAGAGTGGTACTTGAATATTGCTGCACCTAGTTCCAGCCAGGGAGACCAGAGAAAGCTCAAGGGTCCTAAGGAGTCGTTGTTTGAGCACTCTCTAGGAGTTGGTAGGGAGGAACGGCCTCCCATTGCTATTGTTGTCCAAGTTTAAAAACAGGTTATGTTCTCTAACAGTCCTTATTTTAATAACTGTGTATGATTAAAAGTTATGTTTGTAGCTTATGATTTAAGAATTAGATGGTTTCATAATGAAATTGGTTGTAGTTTGTATAGTAATAGAATTTCTGATGGAAAACAAAACCCCTCCTGCGTTTTTCCTCATCTGGAGTGACCAGACCGTACTCCAGCGCAGGGGTGAAATTATAAGCAAGGATATGATGATGAAAATATAAAATAGAATGTTAATGGAATTATAGAGTATTTTTTTTCTTTGTATGGTTTTCAGAAGAACTATCTTTCATATCAGGAGTAGTATTAACTTGTTTTTGAAAACTATCAAGTCTTTTAGAAACAGAGAAATAAATTGTTTTGTTTATAGATAGTAGTATGTATAAGTAGAGAAAACAGTTCTTGATACTATAGTTACTTTCAGTAACCTTAATTGCTTATTTGAATATCAAAGAAGAGTGTAATATTCAAATTGAACGAAGAATAGTTAGAATATCTATCTACTTCTACGGGTATTTTAGTATCAGCAGAATTTACTATTGAAAAGTAACATATGTTATTCATTTATTTCTGTTCTACTTAGTTAAGTTTAAATAAAAACATATAACTGCTAACCTATACCATTTAAGATATTAACAGTGTAGAACATGGTTAGTTCTTTTACATTCTTTTCTTTATAAACATTAAGATTGGAACATAAAACTAGATATTATAGAATACAGAAAGTATTTCTACAAAACATTTAATACAGTAAGTATAAGAACCTGATAGCAACAGGCTGCTTTATTCTATGAGTATAAATAAACAGGAACAAATTAGTATTTCCCTATATACATACAAAAGGAATTAAGTATAAATAACAATTAAAGTAATAGTACTCCAGTTAGAATAATATCGTTATATTCATAAATAATAATTACTATCTTATTATTTACTCTATTAAGATAGTATTTTTAGGTAATTACAGTAAGGCCTTAACTCATTATTGTAAACCAGAATTATTGTAAACCAGAATTATAATATAAATTATGTACTGGAGATTTACTGACAGTTACATAATAAATTATCTTTAAAAAAAAAATTACATCTAGCTATTATATTCTGAAGGGGAATAGTTCTAAGAATTTACTTTTTTGTTAATAATAAAGTAAATCAATACTTAAACATTGTACAGGAAACCTTAGCATTTAATTATAAAATACTACAGGTAAAAATCAAGTATATTATCACGCAGGATATAATCAATAGTGTAGAATGCTCGACATTATCGAGCTTAACAAGTATTGTAAAACTTAACTAATAACCCCCACAATTTACAAAAGAGTATTATAAATTAACAGTGATTTTAAAAAGAAGAGCCTGTATGTATTTCTTTTACTGTCGAATTAGGGTTTAACCCTATTAATCTAAATATACAATTAAATCCACAACTGTGGAGCCAAGACAGTATTTTTAGTCATGGCCGTATTGAAAATCAACAGAGTAAGGCTGTCATAAGCATGTTCCTTATTTATATATACATAGTATTACAAAACGAGACAGAATGTACACTCACGGCCGAAGCCAGAGGACCCTGCATTAAGCAAGGGTTTAACAATCTTAAAAAGAAATAGTGAAAACAAATAACTAGAATAACCAAAACCCACAAGGGTTATTCAGGCCGCGATGACCAACCCTTGACATCCCATAAGGGTTTGGGCAAGATAGAACAGCCATGGAAGTCCAGGGCTTACCGTAGCAAGTTCCAGCAACCTCGTATCAGTTATGCAGAGAGGAAGAGATAGGTTCATACCTGCGATTGGTTACCACATTTTCTACTGTTAGTGTAGTTTATCAGTAGTAACAGTTATGTAAATAAATAAATAAAGGTGCAATATTAAAGAAAGAACTAGTGATTCTTACCTCAAAACTTGTTGGAGATGTAACCATCGATAACCAACAATGCAACGATCAGCACGAGTAGGAGGAGGACTTTCATCAACTGCAAGGGAAACGTCGTGACAACACTCTATCGATTACTGATAGCAGAGGGTCTGAGTCTATCAACCGACAAGGTAAAAACCCTAGAAATGTGTGGTTACCCAATTCAAAATAACACAGTACACTGTGAAATATAAGCCACAACACTCCGAAATGAAGAACCACCCTTGCAATTATTAAATTAAGAATAAGGGGCTGTTACAGTCAAGGGTTGGGTTCGAGCTAGAAAGTCAGCGGAAAACATGGAGGGAGAAACATTAAACTTATGAATTACAGCAACACTTCGGACGACACTTCTTTACTATGCCTTTGGACAAGCCTATGAGGGAGGAATAAGCCATAGAGAGCAGCAACACTACGAGGTGTCAGAGTAGCCAAACCCTCCGCAGAAGAGCGACAAGAGCCCGAAGGCAGTGGAAGACTAATGAGCTAGGGTTGGAGATGGCTCTTTTATGCTTACGACGCTTAGCCACAAAACAACCACGTCTCCATGCAATTATTTACACCCGGTGGGTAATTCTCCATAGTTAGTGTTGAGCAATTATGAGGAACAACATTGTCAATCATTTGGCTGTCTTCAAAGGTTCGACTATGATCCCAGCCGAAGTCAACCTATCATTTGGAGCATTATAACAAAGAATTTCGTCAACATATAAACTACGCCTTAAAAGATTACCTTTGTTGTAAATATTTAACAACTCATTAAAATACATTATGGCATATCATCATTTATGCAATGCAATCAAGTTATAATTGTATGTTCATCGTGGGCATAAGTTAACACTACGACCTAGCACTGCATAACATGCTATCTCTTACTTAATAATCAATTGATCAAAAGATTTTTACTCTATCAAGAGTACTAAGTTCTTAACCTAACATTTTATACAAGCTTAGAATATATGAAGTAAGGGTTCATAAAAGGTTAAGGGTTAGAAACCATAAATTTGTTAAGACATGGTCTTTTCATGACCTCTCTATCTAGGTATACATGTACTCTTTCTTCACACAGTTACAACCTTCAACCATCATCCATGTTTTATTTATAAAAATATACTAATGGTTGATATTGAGGAGGTTTGTAAATTCAACTATACCATTTATCCTATTAATAATGTTTACCCCATTGGTCTTGTCATATTTATCTAAGTTTGATAAATGAATACAAAAGGAAATAATAATTATTTTGATGAATGCATTGCTTGGAATAAATGTTCTTAACCAAGAAATTGTAACATACAAGGGGTAAGCCATTAATCCTTTAACAAAAGATTTACCAACATAATTGTTAGATCTTAAAACTTTTGTGTTACGCTTTCTTAAGGTTAGTAGTCCATTAAGAATAGGTCCCTTTTATATATATATATGAAGGGATAGGATAAAAGCGGTTTACAGTAGGTTAACTATATAACTAAAGATAAGCTTTAGTTATGCATTGGAACAGTTGTTGTGTAAATAAAACTGTGTGCATGAGTATATCTTTTTCGATGAGCAGCTTGAAATACAGATGTAAACCCTTTTAAACTTCAAGGGTTGAAAATGGTAACTGTGATACGTAAACCCCCATATTAATATACTTAACGATGTAAATGTATTTGTGCACTTCTGAAAGTAAACTATTGATTCTACAACTCTGCCATTTCTTACTCTGCCTGTAAGGAATTTTAGCGAAGGACTTTTTGACAACTATAAAAGATATCGGATAGTTCAGTAACCATCAAGTAACATAAATTTAGTTCTACTAAAAAGAAGAACAGTTAATGAATTTACCTCAATAAGCGTTGGGAGTTTCCTAGCATTTATTTTCTTACTAAACTTTTAATTTGTAATGAACTTGTACTTAAATACTTTAGAATTTCGACAAGCAGCAACCGAAATTCTTACCTGTAGTTTGTAATAATAGGAAAACTATCTGCATTAGCTCGAAAGCTAAGTAAGCCCAGTTTTGCATGACAGTCCCACCTTGTGGTTGCAAAGAGAAACAAAGTCAGTAAACTGAGAAGAACTGTTCTATCGTTAAACATAACCAACAGATAATTCAGATAATGAATTTGGTAACATATAACTAATTTACTAATTAGTTTACTATAATTATGAAAATTATATGCTTTTAATTTTTTTTAAATTTTTTGGAAAATTTGGGGTTTTGACATGTGGTATCAGAGCACAAGGTTCAAACACTAGGCCTTGATGCAGCCCAACTAGTTTCCAATAGAACAGTAAAGTAAAATAATATACTAACATATATATTCTGTTTTATGTAAAGAAAAGAAAATTTCTTTTTTTGAAGTTTAACAGGCATGTATGGAGAAGTTGGGAGAGTATGCTCAGGAGGAGTCTCCAGACACTGAAACAAGACCAATGCCCAGAGAACCTATGTTAGAGGAGGTAACTGCTCACTCCTCAGAGCTGTTGCAAACTGTAAAGGATTTGAGGACTGAAATGGAATCAATCAAGAAGGAGAATGAGAGGATTTTGAAGGCTCGGGAAGAGTTGAACCAAATTCTAATGGAAAAGTTCCAAACTGAAGGAAGGAGCAGAAGATCAGAATCTGAGAATGTTAGTCATCAAAGAATATCTAAAAAGATGAAGCTGGAAAAAACTGAAAGCAGTTCATCATCTGAAGGGTTCGGTGAACGACAAAGCTACCACACTACTAGTGACAGTAGTGAGGTTGAGTTGTATGACAGAAAGAAGAAGTACAGACCATATGAGGATATTTCAGGGGTGTTTAAAAAGATAAAGTCCCCAACTTTTAATGGAGAGACCGAAAAAAGGGGAAGAAGCAGAGTCCTGGTTATCCGGGATGAGGAAGTATTTTCATATATACAATTATTCAAATCAGCTGAAGGAAAGAATGGACATCTATAATCTCTCTGGAAAAGCAGACATATGGTGGCAAGATCTGAAGAGAGTCAAGGGTATCAGGGAAAAAGAAGTTAATTGGAGTACTTTTAAAAGGTACTTCAAGAAGAAATTTTTGTCCGAACAATTTTACGAAGAGAGAGCTAAAGAATTTTACGAATTGAAGTTAGGTTCAATGACTATGAAGGATTTGAACAATAAATTATTAAGCTTGCTGAGGTATGTACCTTACTTAGTAGACTAGAAGCCTAAAGTACAACGCTTTCTCAGCTGTCTACCATATCACATTAAGGACAGAATTGAGTATGATAACCCGAAGACTCTGGAGGAAGCCATGAGGAAGGATGATTTTTGTTTTCAGCAGAACAAGAAGAAAGAAGGAATAGCCAACTGGAAGGCTAAGAAAAACAACAATCATCCTGAGTTTAAGAAGAAGGAATTTGTACCCCAGAAGAATTTCAAGAATAATAAGAACATAAATTATTCTAACAATAAGAGTTTCCAGGGAAATAGAAACGTACTCCCAATAATTCAAAAAAATTTAAAAGCAAGGAAGCTACAAACAACCATGGGAATTTTACCAAGAGCTTTGAACGTAAGGAACCTGTTAAGTGTTGGGAATGTAATGGCCCGCACTATGCCTCAGTCTTCCCAAACCGGAAAAAGTCAGTCAGCAATATCCATACTATGCAGGAGGAAATGACCATGGGAGAACTAGCAAGGACTATGCCCAGAATAAATGCAGCATTGGAGAACCGCCAAGCTCACTATCAGAATTTCATGGTGGAAGTGGAAGGTATGATTAACCAAACCCTTGTAACCATTTTAATCGATCCAGGAGCTATTCTTAGCTACATTGCACCTCAGATAGTGGAAAAATGTAATTTGTCTGTTAATAAGTTTGATAATTCCTGGTTAGTCCAATTAGCCACAGGGGCAAAAAGAAAAGTAACCTGTTTTGTGAAGGAATGTGCTTTACTTATGGATGAATTTAAAACTACAGTTAAACTTAATGTTTTGCCACTTGGCTCATATGATTTACTAATTGGCATGGATTGGTTACAACAACATAAGGTAGTTTTAAACTGTTACGATAAAACCTTTACGTGTGTAAATAGTAATGAACAACCAGTAAAGGTTAAGGGTATTCCTAGGAAAACTGTAATCAGGCAGATTTATGCTTTACAACTTAAAAGAGCAGTTAGAAAAGGATGTAAAGCCTATGCTGTAACTATTACAGATGAGGCAAGTAAATCTGAAAAAGATAAGTTAAAAATAATAGATATTCATGTTTTAAACAAATTTACTGACATATTCCCAGAAGAAATTTTAGGATTACCTCCTAGGAGGGAACTGGATTTCACTATCGAGCTGATGCCCGGTGCGGTACCTAGCTCAAAAGCTCTGTATCGAATGAATATTTTAGAACTTAATGAGTTAAAGTCACAGTTAAAAGAGTTAATAGATAATAATTACATTCGACCCAGTGTGTCTCCTTGGGGAGCACCAGTCCTCTTTGTAAAAAAGAAAGACAAAACTATGAGATTATGCATAGATTACCGTCAACTAAACAAGATGACTATTAAAAACAGATATCCGTTGCCCCGCATAGAAGATCTGTTTGATCAGCTGCGTGGAGCCACGGTGTTTTCAAAGATAGACCTGAGGTCAAGATGTCATCAGGTAAGAATTAAATATGAAGATATCTTCAAGACAACCTTTAGAACAAGGTATGGACATTACGAGTTTGTCGTAATGTCATTTGGGCTTACCAATGCCCCAACTGTCTTTATGTGCTTAATGAATAATGTAATGCATAAATACTTAGATATATTTGTTTTCGTGTTTATCGACGACATCTTAATCTACTCTAAAACAGAAGAACATAAGGAACACCTAAAGATAGTTTTACAAGAGTTGCAAGAACAACAGCTCTTCACGAAGTTTAGCAAGTGCGACTTCTTTAAGGATGAAATCCAGTACTTAGGTCACGTAGTGACTAAGGAAGGGATTTCAGTCGATCCTGAAAAGATTCAGGCAATCGAAGATTGGCCGGTTCCAAAATACGTAACAGATGTTAGGTCATTCATGGGAATTACTGGTTATTACCGAAGATTCATTGAAGGCTTTTCAAAAATAGCTAATCCAATCACTTCCTTACAAAAGAAAGGCAATAAATTTGATTGGAACTTAAAATGTGAATTTTTTTTTAAGAAATTAAAAACTTTATTGACAAGTGCACCTATTCTAAGGATAGCAGATCCTAATAAGGATTTTGTGCTATGCACAGATGCCTGTAATGATGGCCTAGGCGGTGTTCTAAATCAAGAAGGACATGTAATTGTCTATGAGTCCAGGAAGTTAAAAATTCACGAAAAGAGTTACACAACTTATGATCGAGAACTTGCGGCTATTATACATGCCTTAAAAATGTGGCGACATCATTTAATAGGCAGAAAATTTATTTTAATGACTGATAATAAAGGACTGAAATATCTTTTAGATCAGCCTAACTTAAATGCAAGACAAGCAAGGTGGTTAGCCTTCTTGAGTGAATATGATTTTGGAATCCAACACATAAAGGGTAAAGAAAATAAGGTGGCTGATGCTTTAAGTAGAAATGCAAAGCTGAACTTTACAACATCAATCAGCACTTATGCTTCTGATTTAAATGAGCAGCTTAACGAAGGGGTAAAATAGGATGAAATCTATCAGAAATTACAAGTTACAGCTAAAGAGGAACCTACAGAAAGCTTAATAAAAGGTTATAGTCTAAGTGAAGATGGATTTTTATTATTTAAGGATAAACTGTATGTGCCTAATGTGCCTAAGGTTAAGTTGTTGATTCTAGATGAAGTCCACAAAACACCTTACTCAGGACATCCAGGTTACCAAAAGACTGTAACCATGCTAAGAAAATAATATTTTTGGGCTAATATGAAATCAAAAGTAGCTGAATACATTGCTAGATGTTTGGACTGTCCACAAGTGAAAAATGAACACCAACATCCAGCCGGTTTGCTGCAACCTTTACCTATTCCTAGCTGGAAATGGGAAGTAATAAGCTTAGATTTTATTACTGGATTGCCAAGAAATCAGAATCAAAATGATTCAATTATGGTAGTGGTAGATAAATTAAGCAAAGTAGCACATTTCATTCCTGTTAAAACTACTTATAAGGCTGCCAACATAGCTGACATATTCTTAAAGCAGATTTTTCAGTTACATGGAGTACCGAAGGTTATCATTTTAGACAGGGATCCTAAATTCACAGGGAATTTTTGGAATTCCTTGTTTAAGGGATTAAATACGACACTGAATTTCAGCACCTCCTTCCATCCTCAAATAGATGGACAGACTGAAAGAGTGAATCAGGTGCTGGAGGATTTATTAAGGATGTACGTTAAAGATCAGCCAGGTAAGTGGGAAGACTACTTGCATCTAGCAGAGTTTGCATATAATAATAACTATCAGTCATCAGCTAAGTTTAGTCCATTTGAAATTTTGTATGGACGTAAATGCAACACTCCTATCTCCTGGAATAATCCAGTAGATAGATTGGTGTTAGGACCAGAATTATTGAAGGAAATGGAGATAATTGTAAAACAAGTGCAGGAAAATTTGAAAGTGGCACAGGATCGGCAAAAGAGCTAAGCAGATTTGAAAAGAAATCCCAAAGAGTTCCAGGTAGGTGAGCATGTATTTATAAAGGTAAGGCCAAATAAAATCTCTCTAAGATTGGGGAGTTGTGCCAAGTTATCACCACATTACTGTGGTCTGTTTGAAATTTTATCTAGAATTGGTCAAGTTGAATATCAGCTAGCGTTACCACCTAACTTGAAAGTGCATAATGTTTTTCATATCTCTGTTTTGAAAAAGTATGTTCATGATGCTACTCATGTGGTTGATTGTAATGTTGTACAGGTGGAACCAGAAGGAGAAATTCTGGTGAAACCGGATTGTATCCTTGGGAGGAGGGAAATTACTCTGTGGAACCGCACCATTGGACAGGTGAAGGTGCAATGGAAGCACCTTAGTCCTGAAGAGGCTACTTGGGAACTGGAAAGTAAGAT